>CM041781.1:97488386-97594863 GCA_023374045.1 Limonium bicolor
ATCGACATGATAGAGTTCGACGAACTTGGATTCGATGTGATTGTCGGGATGAACTGGTTGGAGCGGTACAAGGGCAGAATCCTATGTGTCGAGCATCGTCTGCTTCTTCGGAGTCCGTCTGGGTTTACTATATCATACCGCTAGAGGCCCAGGGAGCCTTCGACTCAGATCATCACCGCCATGGCCATGTACCGTGAGTTACGACGGAAGAATGATGTGTACCTCTGCTATGTTCAGGACATAGAGAGAGATCCAGAGTTTAGCCCAGATGTGCCGGTAGTGTTGGAGTTTCCTGATGTATTTCCTAAGGAACTACCGGGCATGCCGCCAGCACGGGAAGTGGAGTTTGAGATTGAATTGGTGCCGGGAACCGGACCAATAGCGAAGGCGCCCTATCGTATGGCTCCAGCTGAGATGACAGAGCTCAAAGAGCAGGTGAGAGACCTACTCGACAAGGGATTTATACGCCCGAGCGTTTCACCATGGGGAGCGCCGGTCCTCTTCGTGAAAAGAAGGACGGTAGTCTCCGCCTCTGCATCGACTACAGAGAGCTGAATGCACTTACGGTGAAGAACCGTTATCCTTTACCACGTATTGACAACTTATTTGTCAAGTTGAAAGGAGCATCAGTATTCTCCAAGATCGACTTACGATCAGGTTACCATCAGATCGCTATCCGAGAGGGTGACATTGAGAAAACCGCATTCAGAACCAGATACGGTCACTATGAGTTACGGTTGTGCCATTTGGTTTATCCAATGCACCAGCCAAGTTTATGGACTTAATGAACCGCTTGTTCGGAGATCAGTTGGACAAGTCAGTGGTAGTTTTCATCGACGATATACTTGTATATTCAAAATTGAAGGGTGAGCACGAAAGCCACCTAAGAAATGTGTTGCAAACGTTGAAGAAGAATCAGTTGTATGCTAAGTTTTCAAAGTGTGAGTTCTGGTTGAACCAATTTTCCTTCCTTGGTCATGTGATATCTGAGGCCGGGATCGTTGTTGATCCGGTAAAGATAGATGCAGTGTGCACCTGGCCTAGGCCGAAGACAGTTACCGACATCCGGAGCTTCCTCGGTCTGGCAGGATATTACAGGAGATTTGTGAAGGACTTCTCCAGTGTCTCGAAGCCGATGACTTCCTTAATGAAGAAGGATGCACCATTCGAGTGGACAGATGACTGCGAGAGCTCTTTTCAGAGGCTCAAGGATGCTCTGACATCTGCACCAGTCCTGACTATACCAGACGGTCCATATGGATTCGAGGTCTATTGCGACGCATCAGGGAGAGGTAAGGGTTGTGTATTGATGCAACACGGGAAGGTCGTATCATACGCCTCCCGACAGCTGAAGAAGCATGAAGAGAACTACCCTACCCACAATTTAGAATTGGGTGCCATCGTCTTCGCTTTGAAGATATGGCGACATCATTTGTATGGGGTGAGCGTGATAATATATTCAGATCATAAAGGTTTGATGTACTTGTTCACTTAAAAAGAGTTGAACATGAGGCAAAGAAGGTGGGTCGAGTTTCTGAATGACTATGACATCAACCTACAGTACTGTAACACCCCTACAACGCTCCTATCATCTACCGAAGTCGCAGCGGAAATAACCAACCAAATAATAACTATCGCTTTGGTGTTACAACGCCGTTAACCACCCACGTGGTTAACTAGGCAGAATAAATACAAGTGTATCGGTCTGATGATCAGACTCCCGAGCATAGTAACTAACATCCATATATAAACATAAGTAACCATACCGAGTATTTAATTTACATTACATCTCCAAACCATAATCATATCACACCGTATAACAATGGTATCAAAATGTAACACCTCGGGAGCACAGGCGCATCCCGGGCTCAACAGCCTACTTATCCAAAAGTATATCAACAACCTAGGACCTAGAGCCACTCAGCCTCTTCGATCCTCATCCTGCAATAAAAATATGGGGCCCCCGAGGGGGTCAGCACCTTTGCTGGTATGGCTAACGCGCAGCCCATCGACTAACGGGATACGCGCAACCAATTGTCATAATAGCATGGCATTCATTTTAGAACAACCAACATATATATACATATATACCATTGCATAGCAAGGGAAATTGCACAGCATCACAACATCAATACCTAACACCATAAACTTGGTCCTCACAAGGAACCTTCCACCATAGTTAGTATACCATGAGAGCCTAGGGGTTTTTACCAACCCCATGTTAAGCTCGTTACCATCCTCGTTACCGTCCGGTTATATAGAACGGTTAACTTATACCAAAGGTGTGTCGGATATATAATCCCGAGCACTCCGAAATAACATACGTATGCCCCTGTGGCCCGACGTGAGTCAGTAACTAGCTTTGGATAAGCTAAGGGAAGTAGAAACCAAATTGGAATACCACCTATACATACACCAAGAGAGTCGAACCGGATATGATATCGACCCCCATCCATCACACGCGTGGCCGGAACAACCGGACTCCTCACTCCCCGGTTAGCACTTGTTAGTGATCACACAATATTTGTTAAGTCACATACAAGCAAACATTTAGGTCTTGTTAGACAACCAAGGGAACGGAGTCATAACCTTACAACATCATAATATAACAACTGTAAACTCTTTTCATGCCTTAATCTTATAAGGTCGTAAACACTCAGAAAACAAACAACACCCAAGCCGGTGTAAACCGTTAGGCAACAGACTGCAAGAAAACCATACCTTGGTCCTTGCCTTGTTTCGTTCCCACCTTGAGAGAATCCTATACGCATTAGTAATGTCGGTTAATATTCATTTAACTTCACACTTACTAAGTATTCAACATGATTGTATGACATGTTTTAATGTCTACCTCACCCTAGGTTACCTTCATTATACACCCTAGGGTTAACTTCATAAGTCACATTCTTTTCTGTTTTTTTTTTTTACAAGTTTAGGTCCGACCGGACTTGCCGACCGGACTTGTCCATGTCCGGTCGATTCCAGAGAGTTTCTCCCTTCGGAAATTCAGCCCAACCGGACTTGTCAAGTCCGGTCCCATGTCTGGTCGATTCCAGTAACTCAATCCGTACAAAATTTTCTACTCCGACCGGACTTGTAAGTCCGGTCCTATGTCCGGTCCATTCCAGAAGTTTATTCTCTTTGTAAATTAGCCCGACCGGACTTGTCCATGTCCGGTCCTAAGCCCGGTCCATTCCAGAAACTAATTCTCGCAGGGTAACAGGTCCCGACCGAGCTTGCAGGTCCGGTCGCAAGTTCCGGTCGGCCCCAAATCTATGTTTTCCTTTTTACATTCAACTCCAAACTTCACCCCATATAACCTAGTACTCCCTAACCTCATTTGGGCACTTTAAACACAACTTAAGACACCCTTAAACACTAATAAGACTCATTTTCTAATTCCTTAAGCCTTCACTTATTCCTCACAAAATTCCTAACACTTACAACATTTTCTCCTAGTTTTCCAAGTGGTTTTCATACCTAGGATAACTACTATCCCAAAATGCTTTCTCCTTAACTTAACATCATCTCCCAAGCATCATCTCTCACAACTAATTCCTTATCTCCTTCTTAAAACTCTTTTCCTAGTGCACACTTCTCCTTATTTTACCAAAGTTTGCCTAGGTATTTACCTAAGTCCCAAAGTGACTTTGGTACCTACTAAATCTTCAAGATCATGACTAAGTCCTTATTACACCCCTAGAGCACTTCCTAGTACAACAAAATTCCTTAGGAACATCATGAACTCCTTATTCATCTCCTACACTTTCTAACTCACCAACCTTATGTAAACACTTAGAACTTCTTACTTCCTACCAAATTTTGACATGGGTTCCCCTAGAACATTACTAAGCCTAACCACTTTGCCTTCTCCTTTAACACACAAGAACATCTAAAATCACCAAGAACACTCTCATACACAATTTCACCAAATTTACACCACATTACAATATAGTGCACAATTTAGATTGCATGGACTTAGGCCCCTTAAAATGCATGGCTCTTAGGCCCTTAAGTGCTTAAATCATAAACACTGAATTTCCACAATATATATATGCCTTTAACCTGCAAATCACTCAACACACATATGCCCTTTACTAGTCGTCTTGAGAACACTTTACTAAGTCATTCACCATTTGCTCTTTAGGTAGTTTTAATAAGCATTTATAAGCTATTTCTCCTAAGGCATTAAACAACATTTAAGTTAGTAGTTTTACCTCTTTTCCCAAAATACTTCCTCCTTGATTCCTTACAAAACCGTATGATATTTGATTCCTTGTCAAGTTTCTAGACAATATACAAACACAAAATGAGTATTCAGCTTTGAGCTTCATCTCATTGTAACCCTAATTGACATTGTTTCAAAAGCACTAATGTAGTTGTTTTACCTTGATCTTTGAAGGGGTTTGAATATCTAGCAAGAGAGGACTCCACCTAGTCCATGAGGAGTTGAAATGATAGAACAAGGTCACATAAAAAGCTCCTTCACATACATTTTCGACATGACAAAAACAAGGAGGAAAGGAAGTTTTATTTGAGATTCCTTACCTAGAATCCAAGGAGAGTAATATATGTAGTCAAACAAGCTCAAGCTCCTTCAATGGTGGAACACCTTGGCACCGAAATGGAGCTCTAGGAGTTTTGAGAAGATAGGAATGAAGAGCTGATGAGAGGAAGATTGGTGGTATTTGTTTTTGATTTGGACAAGTGAGCTAGGTTTAACAAGTGGTCAAAGGTGGAGCTCTAATGTGATAGTGGTATTACCGTGAGAGAACAATGAAGAAGGGAGGAGATGAGTGGGAAACCGTGTGAGCGAAGGGAAATGAGAGAATGAATAGAATTTGCTTTTAAGAGATATTTATACTTATAAAGTAAAAAGGTAGCTTATTTACTTATCTTTACTTACTTAATACATTAATAAGGGAGTGGTGAGTCACACCCTTATAAAAACCGGCCCCTTATATTAGTGTGGGGGTTTTTAGTCTTTGTTTGTCAATTTAATTACTTATACCACATATGTTACAAATAGCTTATAAAAAGTACTATTCACCTATTCAAGGCACATAGAAGTGAAATTTTTTATTTCCCATTAATATAGCCACCCAAATGTGATACTATATAGTACACATATATATTTAAGAGTAATGATGGACATTTAGCCATTCAAAACTCATTTACAAGACAATTTTTTCAAAAACGTGCTTTAAGACTTCTTAAAGCACATTTTGAGTTTTAACTTGTTTTCAAGCTTGGTTTTCTTTGGCAATTGGTTTAATATGTTCATTAGTATATAAATGAGGTCTTGGTAAGCTCATTAGGTCTTACTCAAGTTTATCCCAAGCTTAGAGCACATTTTGGCTCTTATTGACTTTAAAGCATATTTGTGTTTCCTTTTGTTTAAACTTGTTTACCAAGGTTTCTAAGACTCTTTTTAGTCTTAATAAATCATGTTTTAATGTTTAACCAACATACCAAGGTTTGGGGTATTTCAAGTACAAGGAGGGTAAGGCGAACGTAGTAGTTGTTGCACTGAGTCGCCGAGCACACTCTCTCCATTCGCTAGTCTCTCATTGTAGCTTGGTCGAAGAGGTGCGGAGTGCTCAGATGTCGGCTCAGTATATGTTGGAGATCAGGCAAAAGCTTATTGATGGCACATTCGAGGGTCAGGAGTATGATTTCAGACTCCACGATGATGACTTTATTAGGCTGAATGGCCGACTGTGTATACCAAGGAGTATTGCTGAGTTGAAGGAGCGTGTTTTGAGTGAATCCCATTGTTCCACTACTTCGATTCACCCCGGAGCTTCAAAGATGTACAAGAGTATGAAACGATATTTCTGGTGGACGGGAATGAAAAAGGATGTAAATGATTATGTGTTGAGGTGTCTCACTTGCCAGAAGGTCAAGTTTGAGCACCGACGGCTTGGTGGTATGGTACAGCCAATGCCAGTGCCTGAGTGAACGTTGCATGACATTTCCATGGACTTCGTAGTAGGGCTTCCGTCTAAGGAGGTCTAAACATGAGTTGGGTCGTTGTTGACCGACTGACCAAGGTTGCCCGATTCATACCGATGAAGGACACCTGGAAAGTGGCAAAGCTGGTAGAGCTCTTCGACCGAGAGACTGTAAGACATCATGGGGTACCAAAGACTATCATGTATGATAGGGATACCAGATTCCTCTCGAGTTACTGGAGAACTACACTGGAAGCGCTTGGTACCGAGCTAAAGCTAAGTACAGCGTTCCACCCACAGACAGATGGTCAGAGTGAGTGGACCATTCAGACGTTAGAGGATATGTTACGTGCATGTGCACTTGACTTTCAGACCAGCTGGATTGATAAGCTACATCTGATCGAGTTTAGCTACAACAACAGTTACCATGCTTCGATCAAGATGTCTCCCTTCCAAGCTTTGTACGGTAGACCATGCCGCACGCCATTATGCTGGGATGAGTCAAGTGAGACGGTCATTATAGGACCTGAGTATTTAGTGCAAGTAAAAGCAGAAGTACGTCAGATCCGGGCTAACATGAAGGTCACTCAGGATAGGAAAAAATCATACGCCGATGTGCACAGACGTGACCTGGAGTTCACCGTGGGCGGTCAGGTATTTCTTAGAGTATCCCCCATGAAGGGAGTATTTTGTTTTGGCCAGAAAGGCAAGTTGAGCCCGAAATATGTGGGGCCTTATGTTGTGACGGAGCGGATAGGTGATAAGTGTCCAAATGAGCATGATTTATAGGTGTATTTCTTATATAATATTAACACTTTTCTTGCTCATTTCTCCACTTCGGTTAGTTTTCCTCTAGTTTATGTTTTATTGTTTATCTCACGAATTTATTGGTTTAAACATGAGGAAAACCAAGCTGGGAGTAAAGTAGATAAAGAGACGAACACATAGACGCAAACGGCTCGAAAAACGGAGTCCAAACGAAGAATTTAGAGCCGGTCAAAGTTTGAAGGAAAATAGGTCACGGCACACTTGTGACCGCCTGAAGAACCGCCTTACAAATAGGCGGACAAGAGTAAGACCATGCAACCGCCTAAACTGCAGGCGGACGCAGGAGAGGATGGCCAGGCGGACACAAGTGACCGGGTGGACTCGTGTGAGATGTCCGCATGAAAAGCAGGCGGACGTGGGCGAGGTTGCAGAGGCGGACGCGACTAATATCAGTCGCGCGCGACAGTTTTCTTCTTCGCGCCGTCTGCAACTTGCCTTCGTCGACTTCGCCCGTCGACTTCGCCTGTCTGCAAATTATCCATCTACTCTTCACGTTCTGTCCCCTGGTTAATCAATGAGCAAATCTTTCCACCGCCTCAATCATTCTTCCTTCTCCTTCTTTCCTCTTCATTTTCCTTTCTCCTATATAAACACACGTTCCTTCTGTAGAAATCAACCACCAATCCATCCACGACCCAACTTCACCACTTCACACATTCATCTCATTTCTCTTCTCCCGTATTCTCCATTTTATGTATTTTACATTCCACAAATTCACCTCTAGCCCTACGTACACAAAATAGCAGAGTGAGACGGAGTGATTACGGATGATTTCTATTACTCTCGTCTCTATCTATCTATTTAATATGTTAGGCTAGTTTACATTTACTCTGGGAATAGTTATTATGTATCTGTACTAATTATGCAATATTTCTACTGGTTTATTTATATACAGTTTGTTACGCTTAAAAGTTATCACGCACCTTTTTAATAGATCTCGCGAATTTATTAAACTGCTTTACTAAGTCTATTTTGATCAGACCAGGTGAAAAATAGACAGGTTAATTAAGACGTAAAACTGGAGGAAACTTGTTATGATTTAATAAGTTAGTATTCAGTTGCAAATGTAATTCCTCAATACTCCTCTGCCGTTCGCAGGCTTTTGCTTGAACCTTGATTAGAACCTTGCATTACAGGTGAACGAGTTCTTATGAGGCTATGACTTAGTCCTTAAGATAATTACAGGAACCTTGCCAAATTATTAAACCAGTAGAGATAGCTTAATTATGCAGATTATATTAACCTGACCCAGAGTTCCATTTTATTTATCTGTCAACTTAGTTTATTTTTTCTTTCTTTTTATTTATTTTGCAAGTCAATTAATCCACCCCCCTCTTGTGACACGCTTAGGTACTATAATATATATATAGTCCCACGGTTCGACATCCGGTTGCTTACATTTTCACTATACTACTGTGACCCGGATTCATTTTGCAGCCCGACGTTATTTTTGGGTTTTAATTTCTTTCTTTTATGTTAATTACACCTGTTCTAACCACTCAGATTATAACGTCTGCAATAGGCCCGGTGTAGGATCGGGTGGCTAACTCAAACCAACCAAAGGTGTGAGTCTAAGAGTTGGTTTGACTCACTCAGCCTTTTGTAAGTGAGAAACACACTGTGATGTAGAGGCACTCAATCGAATTGATTAAACTAAGGGTGCGGAAGACTTTGCGGTAATTAAAATGAAACGATGCTGAAAAGAAAGACGGACTCTATGGAACTCAGCAAGATACACAAATAAGCTATTTTATTTCCTGGTCAAATAAAACAACTTACAAATGTCCACTAAGTAGAAGGGATATACTTAGCGGTTTTTCACTCACTCACCCAATACACTTTCTGATCAGATCAATGGTAAGCGTAGCGAAACTAGGATCTTCCTAGATAGAGTCTATCTAGATGTACTAACTAACTTGGTACGTATTCTCTCTCTCTCTCTGGCTTACAAAGTAATTCCTTTCTCTCTAAGCTCTGAAATATTCCTCAATGAAAGCACACATTAAACTAGCTATTACACAACCTATTTATACTAGTATTACAACCGGTAGGTCGAGGGAGTTAGTTCCAAAAATACTGGAACTAACTTAGTTGAGCAACGTCCAACGTCTTGAGTGGTCTTCTTTACTTGGGCCGCGAACATCGGGTGTTAAGGGAGGACTTTATGACCGTTATGGCATTGAGGCATTCCCGAGTTGACTCCTTATTATTCGCAACAGCACGGGAGAGTCTGTGAAGCCTCCTTAGTTGCGTGGACTCCATTGAAGTGGCTCACTCTTTGTGTCTGACTAGAGATGATTGACTCTATCGAGGTGATTGGCTATCTCTGCAACACTCTGTTGTCCCAACAGTTTCCCCCTTGTTACTGATGATAGCAAACCTTCATGAATCCCGATGGAGTCAATCCTGAAACAGAAACACAAAGAACTAGGGGAACCGACCCTGTCAAAGTCCCCCCTTAATAGCAGCAATAGTAATTGAGTTCAAAGACTCCATTTAGGTTCCCCCTTAATCGTAGAGGGACTCCAGGCAAGCAAACATTAAATAGGCAGTGTAACAGGCAGGATAGGGCGTAGTATATAAAGCAGTTAAGATACTAGACCACATGGTCCAGCAGTAAAAATCCAAAAAGTAGTTTAAACAACAACAGAGTCACCCGTACACCAGACGGGATTCACCGCTTCCCCCTTTTGCTTTCATCAGAGGGAAGCCCATAGTCACCAAAGAGTTAGTCCAAAAATTCACACACAAACCAGCAAAAGTGTTTAGAACTTTAAAACAACCGAAGTTCTAACACTACACACACACGTCATGGCTAAGGGGTTGGGGTCAGGGAGGCTTGGATATCAAGGAGTTGTTCTTGCAAGGCCACCACAATCATCTCTATCCCAACGAGTCTGTCCATCATCCGCGTTTGGCCCTGAATCAACTCTGCTGCCTACGCGAGGAGTCGCTCCAATTTCTCCAGGAGGGGTAGGAGAGTAGCTTGAGGGACTGCCTCTTGAGAAGTGGAAGTTCCCGCCGTCGTTAGAGTTGATGGTGGGGGCAGCAGCTTGGATTTGTCGATAGATGTCAGCCGATTCAGAGAGTGGAGGTTGATGGTGTCTGCCTCTTCGATGGACTCTGGCGTCGATGTCGCCATGGGTACCTCAAAGAATTTGAGAATCCGAGGCAGCCAGAACACATACCCCAGGGAGTGTTTCGGGGTATCGACAGACTAGGCTAAGTGATGGAGAACAATGTGGGCCAGATTAATGGAATGACGGTTGATTATGCAGTACATTATGGTGAGGTCCAAGCAGTTGACCATGAGATTTCCTTCTTTTCGGGGGACAATGTTTTTGATGACAAGTATGTGCAGAAGTTGGTGTAGAATGGAGAGATCGCCACGGGGTATTGGGGAGCCAACTTTTTTCTTTGAGGAGAAAAGGCGGTAGATTTTATTTTGTGGGACCCCGGGGAATTCAGGAAGGACTCCTTTCTCATAGAAGGACAGGCCAGTAGCAGGGACTCCAAAAATTTGGGACAATTTTTCAAGATTAAAGAAGATGGGGGTGGAATTAACAAAAGACTGTGCGACACCGTTTCTGATAACAAGATTTTGAAAGAAATCGACAGACTCTTGGGGATACCACTCCGTTATCTCACAGAAGAGGTGTTTCCACCCTTGAATCTCAAGCATGGTTACTAACTCCCCTAGGTTTGAAGATAGAGCCCATGAGAAATCGAGGAACTTACCCCTGACGATATTTCATTCTGAAGTGGTTGAGGTGGCGCCAGTAGATGTATCGTGACTGACGGTGGGCAATTCTTGTACCGGTGAAGATTCACCGGAACTAGAGGAGACTGGTTGAGCCTTGACAGAAGAACGAAGAACTCTTTTGGCTGTGGGTCGAGTGGAGGTTTGAGCATTTCTCTTGCGGGGTTTAGGTTTAGGAGATTTGGAAGGTGTTGCGGATTTTGCGGGAGATGCGGGTGGGGTTGGTGTTGGAGATTTATTGGGTGGGGCTTGCTGTTGATCAGGAGTTTGGGTGTTAGCAGGAGGGCTTTGATCTTGTGGTGGTGGGGATGGTGGCAAGGTTTGTAGCGGGGTGACGTCCTCAACATCCGTTTCAAGAATGTCGGTTTTTGTGGCAGAGGGTGGTGTTTGATGGGGGGATGTATCGGGGGTGGTTGGTGGTGGTGTGGCGGAGTGTGTGGGGGATGAGGTAGCAGTGGTTTTAGTGGGAGAGTGAGTGGTGGTGGTGGTGGTGGTGAGTGGAGATGGGTTTGGTGTGGCCATTGATTGGAGGTACGCCTGAAGGCGGATGGGATCTTGGAAGATATCGGACGGGATATTGATACCGTTGAGATTAATGCTTGCCATTTGGAGAGTGTAGTATACTTGGGTGTAAAGGGGATGGAAGTGAGAGAGATGGAGTAGACGGGTGATGGATGTAAAGGCTGGAAAGTCTGCGGAAGTTGCAGAGATGGCGTGTGTCAGGTGAGATAAATGAGGGAACGGTAAGGGTTAGCGAGATTAACGGCGAGGATTGAGGCGGGTTGGTTTGGATAGATGACGTGGGTGGTAGTGCCAGAATTATAGACGTTCTAAGCAGTAAAACACATTTCACAGATTCAAGCGCAAACAAAGACAGACTCGATGAGACATGAGGAGTACCTGCTGAAGATTGCGGTAGGGGCAAGGAGATGCAACCGTCTAGGTAGACGGAGTCAACCCGATTGCTGATCGCAGTGCTTCGAATCGTGCTATAGACAGGGGTTTAGTAAAGATATCTGCAAGTTGATCTTCTGTGGGCACAAAGTCAAGTTGGATGAGCTTTTTCTCGACACAGTCTTTCAAGAAGTGAAAGCGTATGTCAATATGTTTGGTTCTTGAGTGTTGGACTGGGTTTTCTGATATTTTGATTGTGCTTTTGTTGTCACAAAAGATTGGGATTTGTTCTTAGGTGACATGATAGTCTTGAAGTTGTTGTTTCATCCAGGAGTTGGGAGCAATAGGCTGCAGCAGAGACGTACTCTGCCTCCGCTGTAGAGAGTGCTACGGAGTTCTGTTTTTTGGAGGACCATGAAACAAGGCAAAGACCCAACAACTGTGCATTACCTGAAGTACTCTTTCAATCTTGGAGGGAGCCAGCCCAATCAGAGTCACTATATCCAGATAAAGTGAAAGTAGGAGATCGTGGATACCATAGATAGTGTATACTTGTACCTTTTAGATATCTGAAGATACGCTTGACTGCTTTGAGGTGAGACTGCTTTGGTGCTGCTTGGAAGCGAGCACAGAGGCAGACTGCGTGAAGAATGTCGGGGCGACTGGCAGTAATGTACAAGAGGGACCCTATCATTCCTCTATATTTTGTGGCATTGACACCGACTCCGTCATCATCAAGATGAAGTTTGGCAGATGTACAGCTTGGTGTGGACATATTCTTGGCATTTTTGAGGTTGTACCTGTCAAGGAGTTCCTTGATGTACTTTTGATGATGGATCTTGATCCCTTCCTTTTCTTGTTGAATTTGTAATCATAAGAAGAACTTGAGCTCACCTAATTCATTCATGGAAAACTCTTACTTCATGAGGTTAGCAAAATGGTCACAGAGGGTGTTACTTGTAGAGCCATAAATGATATCATCAACATAAATCTGTACTAGAAGTAAGTCATGCGATGAGTGAAGAATGAAGAGTGTTTTATCTACGTTACCTCGAGAGAAACCATTTTGCAATAGATATGTAGACAGTCTTTCATACCAGGCGCGCGGAGCCTGTTTCAGTCCGTAAAGGGCCTTACACAGTTTGTAGACATAGTCGGGATGGACGGAGTCTGTGAACCTTGGAGGTTGCTCGACGTAGACTTCTCTATCAATATAGCCATGGAGGAAGGCTGTCTTGACATCCATTTGATATAATGTGAAACCTTTGAATGCAGCAAACGCAATTAACATGCGAATTGCTTCAAGACGAGCTACGGGTGCGAAGGTTTCATCATAGTCAATCCCTTCTTCTTGATTGTAGCCCTGGACGACCAATCGAGCTTTATTCCTAAAAACTTGTCCTGCATCATCCAGTTTATTACGAAAGACCCAACGAGTACCAATTGTTTGTTGATGTGTGGGTCGAGGAACTTACTCCCAGACGGCATGTCTTTGGAGAGAATTTAGTTCCTCCTGCATTGCAAAGACCCAATCACTATCAAGGAGTGCTTCTTTGACATTTCTTGGTTCAATGCTGGAGAGAAAAGCACCAAAGGCACAGAGGTTTTGCATAACTTGGAGACGTGTTTGAACACCGGAGTTTGGGTC
The DNA here is from genome assembly GCA_023374045.1 of Limonium bicolor. Taxonomy (NCBI): domain Eukaryota; kingdom Viridiplantae; phylum Streptophyta; class Magnoliopsida; order Caryophyllales; family Plumbaginaceae; genus Limonium; species Limonium bicolor. The sequence continues at coordinate 97,501,471 of CM041781.1, forward strand.
TGTAATGATGTTTTCAAGAGGGTGGGCTGATTTTTGTTGGAAACGTGAAGCAGGAGGGGGTGTTGATAAGTGTGAAATACATATATTTTTAGGGCTTTAATTCTTTCTATTGTCATAATAATTAATGTCATATTTCCCACTTATCATATGTTTTTCCATGAATTTATGTATTGATGTAAACTGATACATTTTATGTGTCTAATGCAGGAAAATTACATATATATATATATATATATATACATATATAATATCATATATCAATACGTGAGACTACTTGTTTGCTTCCAAGACAATCAATCGCTACTACAAAACAATGATATAATATTTGTCCACCTAAGTTTGCCATGAAGAATTCACGTGCGCTTGGGACATGACTTGTCCACTCACAAACAAGCGGACAGCAAATGGAGTTACACAATGTGAGACGACCGCCTACAAGGAGGCGGACAAGAGCAAGAGTCGACCGCCTACAAGGAGGCGGACACACAATGTGAGACGACCGCCTACAAGGAGGCGGACAAGAGCAGAGACAACCGCCCCATTTTGGGCGGACAGGTAGCGGACGTAAATAAATGCTAGTGGATCCGACCGTCTTCTCCAGGCGCCTACCGTAAATTCCTCACGCGTCTGTCTGCAATCAATGCCCACTCAATCAATCTGCAATCAATCTCCTTCCAGATCTGCTTCGAACGTTTTCTTCCTCTCCTCTATATCAACACTACTACTTCATCAGAAAAACCTGCACACATTTGCCCGAAGTAAACCTCTGTAATATTCACGTTCTCTCCCAAAATCACACTTCTTCCACAAAATTCCATACAGTGCGTACGAATGCAGCTCTTTCTTCTCTTCAACTGTAATTTGTTTTAATGGCTGTCGTACTTATGACGTCCGTTTGTATAATTATGTCTGAGTAAAAACCTTAGCTCCCGGGTTGAGAAGTAAGCTTATTTTACTAAACTGTGTTACGTAGACTTTCTAATATAATCTGTTCAAGCAATATTTTGATTCTCCTCCTTATTACGCTTTAATATTTAGGCCATTTATTAAAGTGATATTTGTAGTTTCTTGTCAAAATGCAGTGCTGAGACAAGATTCTAGACAAGAGAAGTCAAAACAGGTCAACGACTAGAAGTGAGTTTTCACCTATAGGTTAACCAGTCTCCAATAGGAATTATTAATAATGCGATTAATTTATCAATGACTTGAACAAGGAATTGCGCTTGTTGTTTAAATTAATCAGGGTTTATTAGACAGGGAACGGTCAATAAACTAATTAAAATTCTTGAGTTTATTGCTAAAGTGGGGAAGTCTACAATAATATAATTGAGTAAAATAGGTGAGCAGAACAACCCGGGATGCTTCTTTAAAAACAAAAGAGTTCTATAACTGCTAATATTAATCTGTTTTAATTAATTGTTCTTTTTACGGTTTTGTCTACATTAAGTTCTAAATCACAATTTCTCTCAAAAAATGATAAGTTTTTGTTCAGTAGTCTAATTAGAATTCTCAATTAAATTGCACTATCAGTTAAACCACAGCAAGGTCCCCAAAGTTCGACACCCCACAATTCCACTATCCCGCAAAACGATTAGGTACACTGCCTAGGTTGAAGAAGTAGTCGCATATTTCTCCAACAAGTTTTTGGCGCCGTTGCCGGGGACCTCCGGCACGGTTAACTGAAAGTTTTTAATTTTATTGAGTTCTCTATCGGACTTCGGACATCTAACTACGGACATCGGACTTTGGACATCTAATTACTAACGCTTTCTTTCCATTGTCATTTCAAATTTCTGTCATTTCTTTCCATTGTCCTTAACATTTCATTTCCATTGTCCTTAACATTTCATTTCCATTGTCCTTTAAATTTCTGTCCTTAACTAACTTAAAATTTCTGTCATTTAATTTTCTGTTATTTCTTTCCATTGTCTCTAACTACTAACTTATAATTTCCAGTATACTAACTCCTAACATTAACACTTTATTTGTTTCAATATATGCGTCGTACTCGATCTGCAGGTAGTCCTCAAAACAATTTTGAACCTGAGATTGAAAGATTTCTTCACAGAGAAAGACGACAACAACGTGTAGAGATGGCAACTCGACAAACTCTCTGGCAATACCAGCAACCGTCAGTTGAAGGGAGGCCTTCTGCTATTGTCCTTCCTCAGGTCACTCAGGCTGAACTAGATGCCTGGCAATTCAAAACCAGTTTCATTACTACACTCTACCACCAGGGCCAATACAGCGGGCTAGATTCAGATGATGCTCCACACCACATATCTGCATTTCTTGATTTTTGTAACACTTTTAACAAAACAGGAAGTCTGAACGAACGCATCCGTCTGCAATTGTTCCCCTATTCATTAAAAGATGGCGCCTCCAGGTGGTTGAGAAGTTTACAACCCAGCAGCATCCACAGTTGGGCTGAGTTAGCAAACAAATTTCTGGCGAAATACTACCCCCCGTCCAAAACAAGAGAAAAAATTGCTGAGATCACCAACTTCTGTCAAGAACCAGGTGAATCTCTCTATGATTCGTGGGATAGATTCAAAGAATTGCAGATATTATGTCCACATCACGGTATGAGTAGCCAGGAGCTTGTTTTATCATTCTTTAGAGGCTTAATGACTCTAACAAATTGTTGCTAAGTTCCTCATCTGGAGGAAATTTTATGAAAATGACCGGAGAAGAAGCAGTTGATCTACTGAACCAGATGACCGCCAGCACCAGACAATGGTGTAAAAATAAGGGGAGAGGTGAAGTAAAGAAAGAAACCGGTATCTACAGTATTCCCCCGCAGGATCATGTGTCTGCTCAACTAGCTGCACTCACAAAAGTTGTGGAAAAACTAACTCTTAGTCAACCACAACAAAAAGCTGCGAAGGCAGTGGCCGCTTCTCCATTTCTGACTCCCTGTTGCGAAAACTGTGGAGGAGCTCATGAAACCCCAAACTGCGATGGTTCAGGTTGCAACAGGACCCTTGAAGAGGTAAGTCTGATTAACAACAGACCAGGGGTTCCTTATCAAAACTCATACAATCAAAACAATTGGAGGAGCAATCAACAACCATGGAGGAATTATGACCCACAGACGAGCAACCAAGGATTCAACCAGACGAATAACCAAGGTTTTAACCAAAACCGACAACCGCAGTACAACCGACAACAGGAACAACCAACCAACTCACAAGGAGACATGGGCGAATTAAAAGGCATGATGAATCAGCTTCTGAAACAAGGTCAGGCGATAAATTCAAAATTTTCTGAGATAGAAGCCAAAGTTGCTGATCAGGCTACCATAACCACGAATTTGGAAAGACAGATAGGTCAGATTTCCCAACAGTTGGCTCAAAGACCAGCAGGGTCACTCCCGAGCCAAACGGATCCAAATCCCAGGGAGCATGCAAAATCAATAACCCTAAGGAGCGGGAGAAAGCTGGTATCTGATGCCCCTGAAACTGAGGAGAAATATGATCAACAAAAATCTGACAAAGAAGACGTAACAATTTCCAAGGAGAAGGAGTCTCCTGAATCCCTTACTGTTAAACCGTCACAGGTTTCATATGATATTCCAATCCCATTTCCTGACAGATTAAAGAAAAAGAATTTGGACGACCAATTTGGAAAATTTCTTAACATCTTTAAGAAATTAACTATTAATATTCCTTTTTCTGATGCTTTGACAAAAATGCCTATTTATGCAAAATTTATGAAAGATATCTTGTCTAACAGGCGATCTTTACAGGAAAGACACGTGAAACTAACCGAAAGAGTTCTGCAGTACTCTTAAAGAAGCTACCACCGAAGTTGGAGATCCAGGTCTCCCTATCATTCCTTGTGCAATTGAAGACATAAATTGTGGTAACGGGTTATGCGATTTAGGAGCTAGCATTAATTAATGCCTTTATCTATATTCAAGAAATTAGGCATAGGTCAATGCTCTCCTACTCCTGTTCAGCTCCAACTAGCTGATCGTTCCATAATCCACCCCGAAGGAAAAATTGAAGATTTAGTGGTTTCTGTTGGCAAGTTTATTTTCCCTGCTGATTTCATTGTTATAGACATTGAGGAAGATAAAGATGTCCCACTAATCTTAGGTAGACCTTTTATGAGAACTGCGAGAACTTTAATTGATGTTGAAGGAGGAAAAATAATTTTAAGACTTCATGATGAGCAGGTAGTTTTTGACATGACCAGGAATATGAAGCATCCTTCTGATACACAAAACTGTTTTTCTATTGACACTATTGACTCTTTAGTACAGGAGACGTTCCTCAGCAAAGATGAAGAAACAATTCTGGAAAGATGTCTTATGGCATCTTGCGAAGCTGAAGACGAAAATCCCGACATTGCTCTCATGGCTGAAGAGTTAAACAAACATAAGCCATATTTCCGTTCCTACCACCAAATATTTGAGCCAGTAGAAAGAAACGCAGACAGACCCAAGCCATCCATCGAAAAAGCACCTACAGTCGAAATGAAACCTCTTCCTCCTCATTTAAAATACGCCTTTCTAGAAAAGTCATCTGATCTACCAGTTATTATTTCTTCTAAACTGACAGATGTGCAGGAGCAGGAACTTTTAGGGGTGCTACGCCGTCATAAAACCGCTATCGGTTGGTCAATAGCGGATATCAAAGGAATAAGCCCATCTCTGTGCTCTCATCGAATTTACATGGAAGATGATTTTAGGGCTTTAGCACAACCACAGAGGCGTCTCAACCCCGTTCTTAAAGAGGTGGTCAAGAAAGAGGTAATAAAGCTACTTGACGCTGGCATTATCTATCCAATTTAATAGCAAATGGGTAAGCCCAGTGCAAGTGGTACCCAAGAAGGGCGGAATAACTGTAGTTCCCAACGAGAAAGGTGAGTTGATTCCTCAACGCACCACTACCGGTTGGAGAGTCTGTATAGACTACAGGAAATTGAATACCGCCACACGTAAGGATCACTTTCCCTTACCTTTTATTGACCAAATGCTGGAAAGGTTAGCAGGTCAGGACTATTATTGTTTTCTAGATGGCTATTCGGATACTTTCAGATCCCAATTGCTCCAGAAGATCAGGATAAAACTACTTTTACCTGTCCTTATGGAACATACGCTTATAAAAGAATGCCGTTTGGATTATGTAATGCACCAGCTACTTTTCAACGGTGCATGATGGCTATTTTCTCTGATTACATTGAAAAATGTATAGAAGTCTTTATGGATGACTTCTCTGTCTTTGGTTCGACATTTGACACTTGCCTGGAGAATCTTGATCTTATTTTGGCCAGGTGTGAGAGACACAAATCTAGTCCTGAACTGGGAGAAATGTCACTTCATGGTTCGTGAAGGGATCGTGCTAGGACATAACGTGTCTTCCAAAGGTATAGAGGTAGATCGCGCTAAAATCGAGGTAATAGAAAAACTTCCCCCTCCTACTACTGTTAGAGGTATTCGAAGTTTTCTTGGACATGCAGGTTTTTACAGACGATTCATTAAAACTTTTCCAAGATTCTAAGCCTCTCTGCACTTTGCTGACAAAAGATGCTAAATTTCATTTTTCTGATGAATGTTTAGCAGCTTTTAATTTGTTGAAAGAAAAACTTGTCTCTGCTCCTATTGTTGTATCACCAGACTGGTCACAACCTTTTGAAATTATGTGTGACGCCAGTGATTATGCGGTGGGTGCTGTTCTATGCCAAAAATTGGATAAGGTTCTGAGAGTAATTTATTATGCAAGCCGCACTTTAAATGATGCTCAGAAAAATTATGCCACCACCGAAAAAGAATTACTGGCAGTCGTCTTCGCTTTGGATAAATTCCGTTCATATTTATTGGGTAGTAAGGTCATTATTCATACTGATCATTCTGCTCTCAAGTATTTATTTGCCAAAGCAGATGCAAAACCAGGTTGATAAGATGGATACTTCTCTTACAAGAATTCGACATCGAGATAAGGGACAAGAGAGGTATCCAGAATGTTGTGCAGACCACTTGTCAAGAATGGAGGGACCGAAGACGACAGACCCATCAATGAATTTTTCCCGGACGAGGCAGTTTTCACAATTCAAACGGCAAGAGACCCTTGGTTTGCCGATATTGCAAATTATCTGGCTACAAAGATCATCCCAGCTGATATGACTTATCAGCAGAGAAAAAGGTTCTTTTCTATTGTCAAACATTATTTATGGGATGATCCCTTTCTTTTCAAAATCTGTGCAGATGGTATTATCAGGAGATGTGTCCCAGAGACAGAAATCAGAAATATTCTTCTCCATTGCCATTCTAGAGAAACCGGCGGACATCACGGTGCAACCCGTACAGCTGCAAAGGTACTTGAATCCGGTTTCTATTGGAACACCCTTCACAAAGACTGTCATGCTTTTGTATCCACTTGTGATCGGTGTCAAAGGCAAGGTAATATTTCTCGCCGTAATGAACTACCCTTAAACAATATGCTAGAAGTCGAATTATTTGATGTTTGGGGGATTGATTTTATGGGGGCTGCAAACAAATCCCGGTCGTAGTAGTATAGTGAAAATGTAAGCGACCGGATGTCGAACCGTGGGACTAATATACATATAATAGTACCTAAGCGTGTCACAAGAGGGGGGATTAATTGACTTGTAATATAAATAAAAAGAAAAGATAAAATAAACTAAGTTAACAGATAAATTAAATGGAACTCTGGGTCAGGTTATTATAATCTGCATAATTAAGCTATCTCTACGGGTTTAATAATTTGGCAAGGTTCCTGTTATTTTCTTAAGGTCTAAGTAATAGACTCAAAAGAACTCGTTTACCTGAAAATGCAAGGTTCTAATCAAGGTTCAAGCAAAATGCCTGTAAACGGCAGAGGAGTATTTTGAGGAATTACATTTGCAACTGAATACTAACTTATTAAATCATAACAAGTTTCCTCCAGTTTTACGTCTTAATTAACCTATCTATTTATCACCTGGTCTGATCAAAATAGACTTAGGAAAGCAATTTAATAAACTCATGACATTTATTAAAAATGTGCGAGATAACCTTTAAACGTAACAAACTGCACTTAAATAAACCAGTAAAAATATTGCATAATTAATACAAACACATAATAACCATTCCCAGAGTATACGTAAACTAGCCTAACATATTAAATAGAAGAACAGAAACAAGCGTAATAGAAATCATCCGTAATCACTCCAGCTCGCTCTGCTATTTTGTATACGTAGGGCTAGAGGTGGATTTTGTGGAATGTAAAATAAATAAAATGGAGAAGGCGGAAGAAGAGAAATGAGATGGCGTGAGGTGAAGTGGATGTTGGGTCGTGGATGATTGATGGTTTCCTTTGAGGAGAAGGCTCGTGGGTTTATATAGAGAAAGGAAGAGGCAGCAGATAAGGAACGCGTGAGGAATTGATTGAGGCGGCAGATTGATTTCACTGATTGCTCATTTATTGCAGGGGACAGACAGCTGAACACAGGCGTGAATTAAGGTAGGCGCCGAGACAGTGGACGAGTTGCTGCGGCGAGTTGCAGACAGTCGGTGCGAAGAAAACTGTTCGCGCGACTGATAATTAGTCACAACCGCCTTTTGTCCGCGTATAATGGAGCGGTTGCATGCCCACCGTCCGCCTGCAAGTCCGCCTCTAACATGGCGGTTCTGCTTTGTGTCTTGTCCGCCCGAGAGTAGGCGGTACTCTCTAGTCTGGCCTCTTCCTGTGGTGTCCGCTTGATAACAAGCGGAAGCAGCATGTGTTCCTTGTCCGCCTGTTATCATGATGTACAGAGGCGGACACAGGTGAGGTACGAGGTCGTGACCTTATTTTGTTCTTCAAACTTTGACCGGCTCTAGATTCTTCGTTTGGACTCCGTTTCTCGAGCCGTTTACGCCTATGCGTTCGTCTCCTTGTCTACTTTGCTCCCAGCTTGGTTTTCCTCATGTTTAACCAATAATTTTGTGAGATAAATACTAAAACATAAACTAGAGGAAAACTAACCGAAGTGGAGAAATGAGCAAGAAAAGTGCTAATATTATATATGAAATACACCTATAAATCATGCTCATTTAGACACTTATCACACCCCCACACTTATCTTTTTGCTTGTCCTCAAGCAAATCACGTACCCAAGTAAGTAGGGAATGCTCAATACTAACAAATATTATTATGAAGGGTAGGATAAACATGATCTTTTTAACTTATTGAGGAGTGTGAAAAATCAACTGCTGGTGGCATAGGTGTGCTCAGGGTAAAAATAAAATATAGAGTTTTGGGGTATGATCCAAGGTACTTCAATGTTTCTTTTAAGTGACTCTAAGAACTTTTACCATGGCCAACTTCTCTCAAGAATGGGCATTTGAGGAGAAGACAAAAGGAAAAATAGATTTATGCATTTGTTTCACTTTTGCATAAGAGATGAGAAAAATATAGGTATCATGCCTTTGTATTTAAGAACACTCAACTCTCTTTGTTGGTTACCAATGGTGTCTCGCAAGTACCTTATTATTTTTTTTCTTTCTCTTTTTTTTTTTAACAGAGAAGTACCTCTTAGCAATCCCTAAGGGAGAAGACAGAAAGAAACCCTGAGCAATAAAATCCAACCATTTGCATATTATTTGGTCACACCGCATATAAAATGCTCCTCAAAAGTAATCAAAATTTTAAAATTTTTACCATTTATCCTACAATTCATAATAATATTTATTCTTAAAGAGAACAACCTACATAAAAGGGTCCATAATATTTGAATTGGACAAACGCATGATAAGGAGAGAGATTAAACATTTAAGCACAAAATGTTACCGAAAAGGGCACACTCCCCCACACTTAAATTGAACAATGTCCTCATTGTTCACCAGAAAAAACAAGGGAAGGTTTCAGAAGACCTTTTCGGTAAGTAGATAAAATAGAGACAACACAAGGATCACAAATAAACATTAAAGCACATAAACGCTCCTCTGCAGTTTTTATTTAAATAAAAGCAAAATTAAAGAAACTGGTACTCCCCTGATTTTATTTTTGCGTGCGTTTATAGGAGTTCCCCCACACTTGAGCTTCAGCCTCAAGTAGCGTAGCTTGGTTGCAGTGTAGAAATGAAGGTGCACCTGCATAAGACACTAGAAGCATCCATACTAAAAACGGGGTTTAAAAGTTAGCAAAAATAAAATTTAAAGAGAACCTAAAAATTAAAAGAGCATAAAAGCAAATAAAATAAAAGTACATCCGGGTTGCCTCCCGGGAAGCTGCCCTTATTTAACGTCTTTGGCTAGACGCCTGCTTCGTTATCCTGGATCAAAACAAAACGTTACCTCGGCATATAAAATAAGAAAATTAATACTCCACAAAATCTGGTGTTGAGGAGGTATTGCCAGGAACGTAGTTCTAACAGAAGACCCAGCGATGATGATTTTTCTTCCTCAAATTGGAGGATGTAAACATCCTCCTCTTGTAGGTGAGGCTCGTAGAAAGAACGCTGTTTGATATCATCTTCAGAGAAAGTTAATTCTTCGAAGGTGATAGTGGCGTTTTGTTTGGATATTTTGGTGGGAGGTGATGGCAATTCCTTCTCTTCATTTTCGAGGATGTAAGCGTCCTCATCTTCAGGATAGAGCACAGAGAAGGATGGAAACTGGCGGTAGGCGACCGTAGAGGGAAGAAAATAACTTACATCCCTAGTGGGGTGTTCTTCCTCATGAATTATTTCGCTCTTTGGTTGTTGTTCTGGTCGAGCGAGTCTCTCCAGGTAGTCTGGTTGATCTTCTAACCAGAGTTGCTCTTGTAATATGAGACAATCCTCATAATCATGAGCTCCCCCACATACGGAGCAGTATAAATACTCTGAATAGCAGAACTCTTGCTCGAACACCTGTTCCATTTCCATTTTTTTTTTGTGTTTTTTGTATATAAAATAAAACTACTGAAACAGATTAGACAATAAAATAATTAGAAACAAACATAATAATAATATAAACAAAATATAAAAGATAATTAATATAAACAACAAACAAAAAAATATAAACAAAATATTCTAATATAACAAGTGAATAATCCGGGGCTTAGGGACTAGAATAAATCTAGTCCCCGGCAACGGCGCCATTTTGCAGACGTTATATCGTGAGTGGTCAAACTGGTGTAAAATAAAAGAAAAGAAATTAAAAACTCAAAATAAACGTCGGGCGCAAACAAATCCCGGTCATAGTAGTATAGTGAAAATGTAAGCGACCGGATGTCGAACCGTGGGACTATATACATATAATAGTACCTAAGCGTGTCACAAGAGGGGGGGATTAATTGACTTGTAATATAAATAAAAAGAAAAGATAAAATAAACTAAGTTAACAAATAAATTAAATGGAACTCTGGGTCAGGTTATTATAATCTGCATAATTAAGCTATCTCTACTGGTTTAATAATTTGGCAAGGTTCCTGTTATTTTCTTAAGGTCTAAGTCATAGACTCAAAAGAACTCGTTTACCTGAAAATGCAAGGTTCTAATCAAGGTTCAAGCAAAATGCCTGTAAACGGCAGAGGAGTATTTTGAGGAATTGCATTTGCAACTGAATACTAACTTATTAAATCATAACAAGTTTCCTCCAGTTTTACGTCATAATTAACCTATCTATTTATCACCTGGTCTGATCAAAATACTTAGGAAAGCAATTTAATAACTCATGACATTTATTAAAAAGGTGCGAGATAACCTTTAAACGTAACAAACTGCACTTAAATAAACCAGTAAAAATATTGCATAATTAATACAAACACATAATAACCATTCCCAGAGTATACGTAAACTAGCCTAACATATTAAATAGAAGAACAGAAACAAGCGTAATAGAAATCATCCGTAATCACTCCAGCTCGCTCTGCTATTTTGTATACGTAGGGCTAGAGGTGGATTTTGTGGAATGTAAAATAAATAAAATGGAGAAGGCGGAAGAAGAGAAATGAGATGGCGTGAGGTGAAGTGGATGTTGGGTCGTGGATGATTGATGGTTTCCTTTGAGGAGAAGGCTCGTGGGTTTATATAGAGAAAGGAAGAGGCAGCAGATAAGGAACGTGAGGAATTGATTAGGCGGCAGATTGATTTCACTAATTGCTCATTTATTGCAGGGGACAGACAGCTGAACACAGGCGTGAATTAAGGTAGGCGCCGAGACAGTGGACGAGTTGCTGCGGCGAGTTGCAGACAGTCGGTGCGAAGAAAACTGTTCGCGCGACTAATAATTAGTCACAACCGCCTTTTGTCCGCGTATAATGGAGCGGTTGCATGCCCACCGTCCGCCTGCAAGTCCGCCTCTAACATGGCGGTTCTGCTTTGTGTCTTGTCCGCCCGAGAGTAGGCGGTACTCTCTAGTCTGGCCTCTTCCTATGGTGTCCGCTTGATAACAAGCGGAAGCAGCATGTGTACCTTGTCCGCCTGTTATCATGATGTACAGAGGCGGACACAGGTGAGGTACGAGGTCGTGACCTTATTTTGTTCTTCAAACTTTGACCGGCTCTAGATTCTTCGTTTGGACTCCGTTTCTCGAGCCGTTTACGCCTATGCGTTCGTCTCCTTGTCTACTTTGCTCCCAGCTTGATTTTCCTCATGTTTAACCAATAATTTTGTGAGATAAATACTAAAACATAAACTAGAGGAAAACTAACCGAAGTGGAGAAATGAGCAAGAAAAGTGCTAATATTATATATGAAATACACCTATAAATCATGCTCAATTGGACACTTATCACACCCCCACACTTATCTTTTTGCTTGTCCTCAAGCAAAATCACGTACCCAAGTAAGTAGGGAATGCTCAATACTAACAAATATTATTATGAAGGGTAGGATAAACATGATCTTTTTAACTTATTGAGGAGTGTGAAAAATCAACTGCTGGTGGCATAGGTGTGCTCAGGGTAAAAATAAAATATAGAGTTTTGGGGTATGATCCAAGGTACTTCAATGTTTCTTTTAGGTGACTCTGAGAACTTTTACCATGGCCAACTTCTCTCAAGAATGGGCATTTGAGGAGAAACAAAAGGAAAAATAGATTTATGCATTTGTTTCACTTTTGCATAAGAGATGAGAAAAATATAGGTATCATGCCTTTGTATTTAAGAACACTCAACTCTCTTTGTTGGTTACCAATGGTGTCTCGCAAGTACCTTATTATTTTTTTTCTTTCTCTTTTTTTTTTTAACAGAGAAGTACCTCTTAGCAATCCCTAAGAGAGAAGACAGAAAGAAACCCTGAGCAATAAAATCCAACCATTTGCAGATTATTTGGTCACACCGCATATAAAATGCTCCTCAAAAGTAATCAAAATTTTAAAATTTGTACCATTTATCCTACAATTCATAATAATATTTATTCTTAAAGAGAACAACCTACATAAAAGGGTCCATAATATTTGAATTGGACAAACACATGATAAGGAGAGAGATTAAACATTTAAGCACAAAATGTTACCGAAAAGGGCACACTTCACCCCCACACTTATCTTTTTGCTTGTCCTCAAGCAAAATCACGTACCCAAGTAAGTAGGGAATGCTCAATACTAACAAATATTATTATGAAGGGTAGGATAAACATGATCTTTTTAACTTATTGAGGAGTGTGAAAAATCAACTGCTGGTGGCATAGTGTGCTCTGGGTAAAAATAAAATATAGAGTTTTGGGGTATGATCCAAGGTACTTCAATGTTTCTTTTAGGTGACTCTGAGAACTTTTACCATGGCCAACTTCTCTCAAGAATGGGCATTTGAGGAGAAAACAAAAGGAAAAATAGATTTATGCATTTGTTTCACTTTTGCATAAGAGATGAGAAAAATATAGGTATCATGCCTTTGTATTTAAGAACACTCAACTCTCTTTGTTGGTTACCAATGGTGTCTCGCAAGTACCTTATTATTTTTTTCTTTCTTTTTTTTTTAACAGAGAAGTACCTCTTAGCAATCCCTAAGAGAGAAGATAGAAAGAAACCCTGAGCAATAAAATCCAACCATTTGCAGATTATTTGGTCACACCGCATATAAAATGCTCCTCAAAAGTAATCAAAATTTTAAAATTTGTACCATTTATCCTACAATTCATAATAATATTTATTCTTAAAGAGAACAACCTACATAAAAGGGTCCATAATATTTGAATTGGACAAACGCATGATAAGGATAGAGATTAAACATTTAAGCACAAAATGTTACCGAAAAGGGCACACTCCCCCACACTTAAATTGAACAATGTCCTCATTGTTCACCAGAAAAAACAAGGGAAGGTTTCAGAAGACCTTTTCGGTAAGTAGATAAAATAGAGATAACACAAGGATCACAAATAAACATTAAAGCACATAAACGCTCCTCTGCAGTTTTTATTTAAATAAAAGCAAAATTAAAGAAACTGGTACTCCCCTGATTTTATTTTTGCGTGCGTTTATAGGAGTTCCCCCACACTTGAGCTTCAGCCTCAAGTAGCGTAGCTTGGTTGCAGTGTAGAAATGAAGGTGCACCTGCATAAGACACTAGAAGCATCCATACTAAAAACGGGGTTTAAAAGTTAGCAAAAATAAAATTTAAAGAGAACCTAAAAATTAAAAGAGCATAAAAGCAAATAAAATAAAAGTACATCCGGGTTGCCTCCCGGGAAGCTGCCCTTATTTAACGTCTTTGGCTAGACGTCTGCTTCGTTATCCTGGATCAAAACAAAACGTTACCTCGGCATATAAATAAGAAAATTAATACTCCATAAAATCTGGTGTTTGAGGAGGTATTGCCAGGAACGTAGTTCTAACAGAAGACCCAGCGATGATGATTTTTCTTCCTCAAATTGGAGGATGTAAACATCCTCCTCTTGTAGGTGAGGCTCGTAGAAAGAACGATGTTTGATATCATCTTCAGAGAAAGTTAATTCTTCGAAGGTGATAGTGGCGTTTTGTTTGGATATTTTGGTGGGAGGTGATGGCAATTCCTTCTCTTCATTTTCGAGGATGTAAGCATCCTCATCTTCAGGATAGAGCACAGAGAAGGATGGAAACTGGCGGTAGGCGACCGTAGAGGGAAGAAAATAACTTACATCCGTAGTGGGGTGTTCTTCCTCATGAATTATTTCGCTCTTTGGTTGCTGTTCTGGTCGAGCGAGTCTCTCCAGGTAGTCTGGTTGATCTTCTAACCAGAGTTGCTCTTGTAATATGAGACAATCCTCATAATCATGAGCTCCCCCACATACGGAGCAGTATAAATACTCTGAATAGCAGAACTCTTGCTCGAACACCTGTTCCATTTCCATTTTTTTTGTGTTTTTTGTATATAAAATAAAACTACTGAAACAGATTAGACAATAAAATAATTAGAAACAAACATAATAATAATATAAACAAAATATAAAAGATAATTAATATAAACAACAAACAAAAATAATATAAACAAAATATTCTAATATAACAAGTGAATAATCCGGGGCTTAGGGACTAGAATAAATCTAGTCCCCGGCAACGGCGCCATTTTGCAGACGTTATATCGTGAGTGGTCAAACTGGTGTAAAATAAAGAAAAGAAATTAAAAACTCAAAATAAACGGGCTGCAAACAAATCCCGGTCATAGTAGTATAGTGAAAATGTAAGCGACCGGATGTCGAACCGTGGGACTAATATACATATAATAGTACCTAAGCGTGTCACAAGAGGGGGGATTAATTGACTTGTAATATAAATAAAAAGAAAAGATAAAATAAACTAAGTTAACAGATAAATTAAATGGAACTCTGGGTCAGGTTATTATAATCTGCATAATTAAGCTATCTCTACTGGTTTAATAATTTGGCAAGGTTCCTGTTATTTTCTTAAGGTCTAAGTCATAGACTCAAAAGAACTCGTTTACCTGAAAATGCAAGGTTCTAATCAAGGTTCAAGCAAAATGCCTGTAAACGGCAGAGGAGTATTTTGAGGAATTACATTTGCAACTGAATACTAACTTATTAAATCATAACAAGTTTCCTCCAGTTTTACGTCTTAATTAACCTATCTATTTATCACCTGGTCTGATCAAAATAGACTTAGGAAAGCAATTTAATAAACTCATGACATTTATTAAAAAGGTGCGAGATAACCTTTAAACGTAACAAACTGCACTTAAATAAACCAGTAAAAATATTGCATAATTAATACAAACACATAATAACCATTCCCAGAGTATACGTAAACTAGCCTAACATATTAAATAGAAGAACAGAAACAAGCGTAATAGAAATCATCCGTAATCACTCCAGCTCGCTCTGCTATTTTGTATACGTAGGGCTAGAGGTGGATTTTGTGGAATGTAAAATAAATAAAATGGAGAAGGCGGAAGAAGAGAAATGAGATGGCGTGAGGTGAAGTGGATGTTGGGTCGTGGATGATTGATGGTTTCCTTTGAGGAGAAGGCTCGTGGGTTTATATAGAGAAAGGAAGAGGCAGCAGATAAGGAACGCGTGAGGAATTGATTGAGGCGGCAGATTGATTTCACTGATTGCTCATTTATTGCAGGGGACAGACAGCTGAACACAGGCGTGAATTAAGGTAGGCGCCGAGACAGTGGACGAGTTGCTGCGGCGAGTTGCAGACAGTCGGTGCGAAGAAAACTGTTCGCGCGACTGATAATTAGTCACAACCGCCTTTTGTCCGCGTATAATGGAGCGGTTGCATGCCCACCGTCCGCCTGCAAGTCCGCCTCTAACATGGCGGTTCTGCTTTGTGTCTTGTCCGCCCGAGAGTAGGCGGTACTCTCTAGTCTGGCCTCTTCCTGTGGTGTCCGCTTGATAACAAGCGGAAGCAGCATGTGTTCCTTGTCCGCCTGTTATCATGATGTACAGAGGCGGACATAGGTGAGGTACGAGGTCGTGACCTTATTTTGTTCTTCAAACTTTGACCAGCTCTAGATTCTTCGTTTGGACTCCGTTTCTCGAGCCGTTTACGCCTATGCGTTCGTCTCCTTGTCTACTTTGCTCCCAGCTTGGTTTTCCTCATGTTTAACCAATAATTTTGTGAGATAAATACTAAAACATAAACTAGAGGAAAACTAACCGAAGTGGAGAAATGAGCAAGAAAAGTGCTAATATTATATATGAAATACACCTATAAATCATGCTCATTTGGACACTTATCAGCCCTTTCCAAATTCTTTTGGAAATTTGTACATCTTAGTAGCAGTAGATTATGTTTCTAAATGGGCGGAAGCCCTTGCTTGCTCTACTAATGATGGTAAAGTTGTGATGAAGTTCATCAAGAAGTACATTTTCTCTCGATTCGGTGTTCCAAGAGCAATCATCAGCGATGGTGGATCTCACTTCTGCAATCGCCAAATTGATGCTCTCCTGAAAAAATATGGAGTCCGACATAAGGTTGCTCTACCATACCATCCTCAAACGAATGGTAAGGCAGAGATAATAAATAGAGAGCTAAAATGGATTCTGCAGAAGACAGTGAGCTCTTCTCGAAAGGATTGGTCCATTAAATTGGATGATGCGCTCTGGGCGTACCGTACCGCCTTCAAAACACCTATCGGTGTGTCTCCCTACAAACTAGTTTTTGGGAAGGCATGTCACTTGCCTGTGGAATTAGAGCATAAATCTTATTGGGCCATAAAGGTGTTGAACTTCAATCTACAAAAAGCCGGTGAAAAAAGAAAGTTCCAGATGACAGAACTGGAAGAACTAAGGTACAATTCATATGAAAATGCAGTGATTTATAAGGAGAAGACCAAGCGTTGGCACGATAAGATGATTGCCAAGCGAGACTTCAAAGTGGGAGATTATGTCCTCCTATATAATTCCAGGCTAAAGTTCTTCCCAGGTAAGTTAAAATCCTTCTGGTCTGGACCATTTAAAATAATATCTACCTCCCCTTATGGAGCGGTGGAATTGGACAATAAGAAGGGTGGATCATTTAAAGTCAATGGAGCTCGTATCAAGTTATATATGGGAAACACGTTGGATAACGAAGAAGCTTATGCGCTTCTTTTCAAAGAACCAGTTACAACTTGAATCACTGAGGTACGGTCTAGCCAAAGACCTTAAAGATGGGCAGCTTGGTAGGAGGCACCCTACTATCTATCTTTTAATCTGTATTATGTTTATATTCTGTATTTTATTTATGCAAAAAAAAGAGTGCAATAAAAAGAAAGAAGAGAGAACGAGGAGAATTAACTTGAGTTCTTCTGGCTGTTTAGAATATTTATTTCAGATACATCTTTCACATTCTTACAGCAGAACTCAAGTGTGGGGGAGCTACTCTTCATATTCTACATGAAATCAGGGGAGTACACTATCCATACCTTGCTCTTTAAATTTAAATATCTCTTATTACCATGCTTTTTGATCATTACCCAGGTAGTTTGCATGCCCTGTTATTTTAAATTCTTTCTATGCAATGAGGGCATTGCTTTGGTTCAAGTGTGGGGGAGAGATAATCAAAAGCTTGCTCTTAAGTTTTCTTTTTCGACACTGTGTTTAAATTTGTTAAGTGATTAATAATCAAAGAAGGAGCCATAGAGGGAGTAATGCTGATTTTAACAGGTTTAAAGGGTACACAAAAAAAAAACACTCTGCTCCTTACTCAAAAAAAATTCTGAGGATATTATCATTTGAATTTTGTTTTGACTTTGAGCCTGGATTTGATTTGGGAAGAAATGGTGGAAAAAGAACAAGGCAAGGTACTCCTCTGATCCTAAACAGGCCTCGTCCACTCGGTTATTAAGTTCTTAGGGGTGCTTCATCACCCGGCTACCTAAGGTACTCGGTATCTGGGATAGTAGACCCAAAACCGCTACAAGGGTGGAGAGAAAAGTCTGAGGTGAAAGAAAAATGAACTTCAAAATTGAAGTATCTGTGCATTCGGTACTAAAATGAAAAATCATCATTATGGATCATGAGTATGTGGCATTGAAAGGTATAATGGAATAAGATTTTACTTCATGCCCCTTGTCGTTCAAGGAAATGTGAAAGAAAAATGGTGGATTGGCTCAGGGTTAAAAGCAGAATTCTCATGGTACTGCTCCTCTTTCTTTTGTAGGATTTCAGAGTTATTCTCAGAAATAGAGAAATATATCTAATAAAATTAATGTTATTAGTACCCTTTTAAAATCTGAAAAGATTGGCAATAACCTCTTCTGTGCTCTCCTTACTTGATTATTGTCTGTTTAACTTGTTTAAATATTATGTCAGGAAGTTTTGCTTGAGGACAAGCAAAAGATAAGTATGGGGGAGTTTGATAAGTGTGAAATACATATATTTTTAGGGCTTTAATTCTTTCTATTGTCATAATAATTAATGTCATATTTCCCACTTATCATATGTTTTTCCATGAATTTATGTATTGATGTAAACTGATACATTTTATGTGTCTAATGCAGGAAAATTACATATATATATATGTACATATATAATATCATATATCAATACGTGAGACTACTTGTTTGCTTCCAAGACAATCAATCGCTACTACAAAACAATGATATAATATTTGTCCACCTAAGTTTGCCATGAAGAATTCACGTGCGCTTGGGACATGACTTGTCCACTCACAAACAAGCGGACAGCAAATGGAGTTACACAATGTGAGACGACCGCCTACAAGGAGGCGGACAAGAGCAAGAGTCGACCGCCTACAAGGAGGCGGACACACAATGTGAGACGACCGCCTACAAGGAGGCGGACAAGAGCAGAGACAACCGCCCCATTTTGGGCGGACAGGTAGCGGACGTAAATAAATGCTAGTGGATCCGACCGTCTTCTCCAATTCTTCCGACGCTATCTATCTACTTCCTTCAGCATATCAGGCGCCTACCGTAAATTCCTCACGCGTCTGTCTGCAATCAATGCCCACTCAATCAATCTGCAATCAATCTCCTTCCAGATCTGCTTCGAACGTTTTCTTCCTCTCCTCTATATAAACACTACTACTTCATCAGAAAAAACCTGCGCACATTTACCCGAAGTAAACCTCTGTAATATTCACGTTCTCTCCCAAAATCACACTTCTTCCACAAAATTCCATACAGTGCGTACGAATGCAGCTCTTTCTTTTCTTCAACTGTAATTTGTTTTAATGGCTGTCGTACTTACGACGTCCGTTTGTATAATTATGTCTGAGTAAAAACCTTAGCTCCCGGGTTGAGAAGTAAGCTTATTTTACTAAACTGTGTTACGTAGACTTTCTAATATAATCTGTTCAAGCAATATTTTGATTCTCTTCCTTATTACGCTTTAATATTTAGGCCATTTATTAAAGTGATATTTGTAGTTTCTTGTCAAAATGCAGTGCTGAGACAAGATTCTAGACAAGAGAAGTCAAAACAGGTCAACGACTAGAAGTGAGTTTTCACCTATAGGTTAACCAGTCTCCAATAGGAATTATTAATAATGCGATTAATTTATCAATGACTTGAACAAGGAATTGCGCTTGTTGTTTAAATTAATCAGGGTTTATTAGACAGGAACGGTCAATAAACTAATTAAAATTCTTGAGTTTATTGCTAAAGTGGGGAAGTCTACAATAATATAATTGAGTAAAATAGGTGAGCAGAACAACCCGGGATGCTTCTTTAAAAACAAAAGAGTTCTATAACTGCTAATATTAATCTGTTTTAATTAATTGTTCTTTTTACGGTTTTGTCTACATTAAGTTCTAAATCACAATTTCTCTCAAAAAATGATAAGTTTTTGTTCAGTAGTCTAATTAGAATTCTCAATTAAATTGCACTATCAGTTAAACCACAGCAAGGTCCCCAAGAGTTCGACACCCCACAATTCCACTATCCCGCAAAACGATTAGGTACACTGCCTAGGTTGAAGAAGTAGTCGCATATTTCTCCAACAGGTGTGTCTTTGTCAGAGGAGTCAAAGTTCAAGTTTTGTGGTAAGGGTGTCTCTGGGTTATTGTCAGAGTCAGTAGAGTCTGATGTATTGTTTTTGTTTTCCGGAGAATCATTAGGAGTGATGGATTGGGAATCGGGGAGCCTTCCTATGGGTACAGTGATGAACTGTGGATCAATGAGGAAATCGTCAGGAGCAAAGTCAAGTTGATCAGAAGATGAGCCAACATTGTAGGACTCATCGAACTTGACATGGGGACTCTCTTCTAAACATTGAGTTCTCAGATTGATAACACGATAAGCTTTGCTTTTAGAAGAGTAGCCAAGAAAAATACCTTCATCACTTTTAGGAGCAAAGTCAAGTTGATCAGAACTTACTCAAGTTGTCCTTACCATTATTGTGGATAAAGCACTTACATCCGAAACGCCTGAGATGAATAAGATTTGTTTTACTTTGACGGAGTAGTTCATAGGGTATCTTGTGAAGAAATGGATGAATCAGTGCAGGATTTAACACATAGCATGCAGTGTTAACAGCTTCTGCCCAGTATGATGGAGTGAGTTGACTGTCAATGAGCATGGTGCATGCCATTTCTACCAAAGTTCTATTCTTTCGTTCAACCACTCCGTTTTGTTCTGGAGTGCGTGCGGATAATATTTGGTGATCGTCCTTGCAAAACTCATTAAACGACTTGTTGCAAAATTCAGTACCTGGCCGTTCTCAGGGTTTTCAAAGTAAATGAAAATTTGTTGATAAGCATTTTATGGAGTTTGACGAACTCCGTAAAAGTTTCATCCTTAGTAGATAGAAAAATGACCCAAGTCCACCTAGAATAGTCATCGACTATGACCAGAATGTACCTCTTACCACTTCTACTTTGTGTACACAAGGGACCGACAAGATCCATGTGGAGCAATTCTAGCGGAGAGCTAGTAGAGAGAGTCAACTTACTTTTGAAGGAGGACCGGGTGTGTTTACCTTTTACGCATGCTTCACAGACAGAGTCTGTGTCAAAGTTTGTGTCGGGTAAACCAATCACCAAGTCCTTGCTTTTGAGTTTGTTCAACAGCCTGTGATTTGCGTGACCAAGTCTGGAGTGCCACAGCAATGAGTTTTTGGAATGCACGTTGAGACAGACTTGATCATCTGGATTAATGGAGTTTAAGCACATTTTGTAGAGATTTCCTTCTCTACCTCCCACAGCTTTTAAGGAACCTGTACGCTCATCATAAACCTTACAATCCGAAGAGGAGAAAAGTACCAAATTGAATCTATCACAAATTTGAGAAATACTTAGTAAACTATGTTGAAGTCCAGTGACCAGATGGACTCCATCAATTTTAAACTTTGAGGGGTTACCTACGGAGCCAACTCCCATGATTTCACCCTGGTTATTGTTTCTAAAAGTAACCTTACCTCCTTGGTAGGATGAAAGCGAATTGAATTGATTTGGATCTCTAGTCATGTGACGAGAGCATCTACTGTCCAAGTACCAGCTGTCCCCATTCGCCTTCACCTACAAAATAACAGACCATTTGTTAGATTTGGGAACCCAGATGTACTTGTGTTTCCTTTTCGAGCCAGATCTTTTCATTTCTTCTCGTGCTTCAAGTATCAACTTAACATGTTTAACGTTAAACGAAAGATCTTTATTCAATTTATCACATGCACTGTGTCTATGTCAAAGACTCCCGCAGTAGCCATAAATTTTGGTTGGAGGAAGATTGACGTATTTATGTTGTCCTTTCCACCAGGAGTCAAACTTCTCCTTTTCTTGATATTGTTTGGCTCTGTTGTCGGACTTGGACATATTCTTTGGGATATCGAACTTACCTTTGTGCCACTTAGGCTTGGATTGAGTGGATCGAACTCCGGATTGTAGATTCACAATCTCTTGAGAGAGTTGTTCTACTTTGGAGCGAAGATCATCTCGATCTTGGCTAATTTCTTTGATCTTGGAGTTGGCCCACTCAGGTAGTTCAGAGGAGGTGACTTGTTTGATAAATTTGATTGGCTTGAGAGAGTGTGTGTGTTCCTTTTCTTTCAGTATTTGAGTGAGGTTTTTGATAGTGGTGTTCAGGGATATGTTTTTGGATTCAGAAGCATTTAGATCATTTTGAAGAGAACAACACTTATCAGTAAAGATGGTGAGGTCTTGTTTGAGAGAGTCGATCAAGGTGAGAGACTCTTTCTGGTCGCCCTGGCTAGATTGAGTTCACTCTAAGGAATCGTGAAGTTCCTTTTGAAGGGAATCAACATGACGCCTTGATTCTTGTAGATCTAATCTAAGAGAGCAAAAGATGGTCTTGTGTTCCTCAGCTTCATCTCTTAGGGCATACATAACACCTTTTGAAATTTCGAGTTCCTCAGATAGCTCGGTTATTTTGCTGGTGAGACTTGCTTTGAGGGAGTTATTCCGGAGACAATTTTAGCAATTAAAGTCATAAATCCCATAAGAGAAATACGGTAAAGATCCGTTTCAAGGTGAGAATGAGTAACCTCATTGTCGGGGATCATGGACTCCGTCGTATCGTGTGCCATGAGACATACCAAGCCGCTGGACTCTGTGTCTGGATCGTTGGAGTCTGAATCACCCCAACCAACAGCTGCCATCAGCGATCTCCCTTGAGATTTTCCATACTGGTTCTTGAGTAAGGGGCATTCCTTCATGAAGTGACCGGGTTTATTGCAGTTGAAACAGGTGACAGAGTTGAAGACTTGTTTGGAGGTGTTTGAGAACCACAGACTCTGTCGATTTGGTTGGTTACGCATGAATTTCCGGAAGTTCTTGACTATGAAGACAAAGTCTTCCATAGTCTCGGCCTCACTTTCTTCAACAATAATATCCACCAGCTCAGCCTTAGCTTGTCTGATTTGAGTATCAGCGACATAGGCTCCTTCTTGAGTGTACTGAGTCGAATTAACCTGCAAGGCTTGGTCATTCAGAGTAGTAGTCTTACTAGAAGATGGAGAAGATGTATTACCACATTTCTTTCGAACATTCTTCTTATATTTATCTACGGACTGTAGATAGGAACCTAGGTCCTGACAGCTTCATTTGGATAAATCCTTGCACGCTTTGGTGGAGATTACCGTTTCTGCCCATTCTTCTCTGAGAATGTCCAGCAACTTGTGCAAGACACTCTCTCTATCTGGTAAGATGCTAACTTCCTGCATAGTAGTAGTTAGTAAGTAGAAACGATCAAGCACTTCCTCTAGAGACTCACCAGGTTTTTTGCAGAAAATTTTCATAGTCTATTCGAAGTTCTTGAGCTTTGCATTTCTTGAGTTCAGTGACCCCTTCGTGAGTAGCTTGAAGGAGTGTCCATATCTCGTTTGCGGACTTATAGTGGTTGACTCTTCTTTGTTCTGGGATGGACAGTCAAGTGTATATTGCGTGTGATGCTTGTCGATTCAGCTCGTACCTTTTGTGATCTGCAGCTGTCCATGTTGATCGATCTGGATTGACTGCAAGATCTCCTCCAGTGACTATCTCCCAAAGCTCAGAGTTGACTGACTCAATGTGTTGCTCGATCTCGTTTTTCCAATGGTCGTAGTTGGTGGAGGTGAGTCTGGGGTGCTCGAAGTGCACTTTGTTGTTTTGATTGGCGAAGAGGTCTGCCATTGCTCCGTTGATTGATCGTTAGCCTAAGCAAGGCTCTGATACCACGTGTTGGATCGGGTGGCTAACTCAAACCAACCAAAGGTGTGAGTCTAAGAGTTGGTTTGACTCAATCAGCCTTTTGTAAGTGAGAAACACTTTGTGATGTAGACTTTGCGGTAATTAAAATGAAACGATGCTGAAAAGAAAGACGGACTATGTGGAACTCAGCAAGATACACAAATAAGTTATTTTATTTCCTGGTCAAATAAAACAACTTACAAATGTCCACTAAGTAGAAGGGATCTACTTAGCGATTTTTCACTCACTCACCCAATACACTTTCTGATCAGATCAATGGTAAGCGTAGAAAAACTAGGATCTTCCTAGACAGAGTCTATCTAGATGTACTAACTAACTTGGTACATATTCTCTCTCTGGCTTACAAAGCAATTCCTTTTCTCTCTCTAAGCTCTGAAATATTCCTCAACCAAAGCACACATTAAACTAGCTATTAATACTAGCATTACAACCGGTAGGTCGAGGGAGTTAGTTCCAAAAATACCGGAACTAACTTAGTTGAGCAACGTCCAACGTCTTGAGTGGTCTTCTTTACTTGCGCCGCGAACTTCGGGTGTTAAGGGAGGACTTTATGACCGTTATGGCGTTGAGGCATTCCCGAGTTGACTCCTTATTATTCGCAACAGCACGGGAGAGTCTGTGAAGCCTCCTTAGTTGCGTGGACTCCATTGAAGTGGCTCACTCTTTGTGTTTGACTAGAGATGATTGACTCTGTCGAGGTGATTGGCTATCTCTACAACACTCTGATGTCCCAACACCCGGTAGTATACAGGCTAGATTTACCTGTCGAGCTGGGCAAGTGATAAGTGCGGAATTTATCTATATTTTTATGCTTAATGTGATTAATATTTTATTGGTTTATATGATAAATTCTTTACTTATATGTTATTTTATGCTATATGCGAAGAACTCCCCTTGCGTGTGATTTTATGCTTAAAAAGATGAAAAACACTGAAGAAAAGGTCTAAACACATATGTCAAAAGCTTAACGATCAAACCCGGACCAAGCGTGATGCTGTTCGCGCGTTTCAAATATGGCATGCAGGCATGACATGGGCCGACAGAGTGCGCAGACAAATTTCCTTTGGACCGGCACAGACAATTGGGAGATGGGCCGAGGAGACTGAGGCGCAGCCAAATTAAACGATCTCAGAGATGTCACAAGAAGAGAATGATGCGGGCGTTTTATACTTTGACTTGGGCTGCAACAGCATACATTGAGGAGCTCTTTATCGGACCGATGGAGATTGCATTATTTGTTAATGGCCCATGCATGCACGAGAGTATTAGTGGGAAAGATCGGCCATGCACATTATCCACACACACCGTATATTGCATACACACAAGAGAACTCTCTTGACGTATAGATTATTTTATATATTGATCATATCATATTGAAAGCATGAGCCATATACACATGTGACTGTCTCTGGGCTTGACTTCAGAGGCGCATGCAGTCTTGGCCCGACCATAGTGACAAAGAATGAGAGGCGCAGACGGTTTTCTCTGGGCCGACAGAGACCTCATAGGTGGAGCTGGGCTGTTGACTTATTATCTCAGGCCGACAATTTCTTTATCATGCATCCCATGCACTCATAGCCCGTGCAGACAAATCGGTAGATGCCCAGAATGATATGGGCCGACAAGAATGACTTGGACGTGGACATGCTGGGCTGCCGACAAGAAAAAGAAATGAAGGAGTAGACTTTTCCAGAGGCGCGGACTTAAATGAACGAAGATGGGCTGACGTGGGTATAAGATATCAATCTTTATGATATATTTGAGATTGATAGAAAGTAGCAGGATATATATTACCGAGACAAGATTGGAAGAGGGATACGAATGGATACGATGAACACAATTCTTCCTAGACCTAACCGCCGCGCAGAGTTCAAGCTAGTCGAAGGGAAAACAACAAATAATTTTGAAAAACCGGAGTAGAAGACAGAGACCGAATTCATCATCGTCCCACAATTAGATGATGTTTTCTAATCTCTTTAATTATTGTTATTATTTCTTTGTCTCCAATGTTTGAGTAGTTGTTAGAATTCTGGTTTTACTATGGACAATTAGTTTATTATTTTTCTTCCTGAGTTGTCGAATATAAATTCTATTTAGATTGTAGTTTTATTCCTAGTTTAATATTGAATTCTCTTGTGATTAATTATTGCTTGAGTTTATTTGGTATGAATTGCTTACAAGTGAGATCTGCGGCGTTCATTAGACCATAGGAATATTACCAGTGAAACTACAGATGGTAATTCCTGGGGATTAGCTGATTAGAAACCAGATGAATCGTTAATGCTACTAATTAATTTGTGAATTTGTAACGAGAGTTAGAATTTGGGAATTGCTAGTAAGAATCTATCTTGCGGGACACCGGTGTTAGATTAATTTAGATCTGAGGTTGCAATCTAGAATTTAGAAAACACTCAGGAAGGGAATTGATAAACTAGGGAGAAGTAGTAAACCAGGATTCGCCCTTTTATAATTGTTTAGAAGATAATCTTTTTACTGTATTTATTTTAGTTTATTTAATTTCTGCATTCAAACCCCCAATCATTATTGTTATTTTCTATATTTTATTAGTTAGTAGATTAAAGACTCAAACTAGACACAACCTCCTTTGGTTCGGTAACCTAGAGAATACTACCTAGGAAAACTTGCTACGACAGACCAGTACACTTGCTGATAATACGTTTCATACCGAACAGCAAGGTACATGATGTATTTCATGTGTCCCAGTAGAAGAAATATATGTCTCATCCGTCTCATGTACTTCAGCCCGAAAGGCTAACATTAGAGCCGACCATGCGATCAGTGGAGACTCTTGTACGGATTCTGGATACTAAGACTCGAGACACTCGCCATAAGTCAGTACGGCTGGTGAAGGTCCTCTGGTCTAACCAGGACGTCGAGGAGGCCACTTGGGAGCTGGAAGATAAGATGAAGGCGAAGTACCTGTCGTTGTTTACTCCTTATTGTTTGCATGTATAGGGTACGGGGCGTACCCCATTTTAAGGGGGTAGAGCCGTTTCGGTATGTATGTACAACATGTATTGTAATACATTGTCTATGCTGTTATGTTACAGATCGTTGTGTCTGAATGATGTTATGTTGCTTGGACCTTGAGTCCGACGTTATGTAAAGTATGTTTGTTATGAAGGTGTTGTTATATAAGTATCCCCGTGTTCTAATATTATGAATGCGAGAGAAGTATGAACTTTGGGGACAAAGTTCTTTTAAGGGGGGTAGATTGAAATACCCCAAACCTTTATATATTGTTTAAATACTTAACTATGGTATTATAAGGCTAAAAAGTGCCTTAGAAACATTGGTGAACAATTTAAACCATAAAAAACACTATAAAATACCATAAAGGCAATTAGAGCAAAAATGTGCTCTAAGCTTGGGATAACCTTGGTTAGGACTCTAAGAGCTTACCAAGACCTTATTTACATGTTAATGAACATGTTAAATCAATTACTAAAGAAAACCAAGCTTGAAAACAAGTTAAAACACAAAATGTGCTTTAAGGAGTCTTAAAGCACATTTTTGAAAAATTGTCTTGTAAATGGGTTTTGAATGGTTAAATGTCCATCATCACTCTTTAATTAACATGTGTGCTACTTAGTATCACATTAGGAAGTCTAAATCAATGGGAAATAAAAAATTTCACAATTATGTGCATTGGTTAGTGAATAGTACCCAAATAGTACTAGTTTAAGACATTAGTCAATGTAAGTCAAGTAATTGGTCAACAAAGACCACCAAACAGCCTAAACTACTAAGGGGGCCAGTTTTTAAGTATGACTCACCATACTTAGCTAGTTTGATAAGGAAGAAAGAATAATTAAGTAATTTCACTATTTGCTTTTGTACAAATATCTTTCCAAAAGCAACTCCTCACTTCATTCTTCATTTCCCTCTTGTATTCCCACCGTCTCCAACCTCTCTTCTTCCTTCCTCCATCGGTTTTGCTACAGCACCACACACACCACCATCTTCCATTGCCATTATCTCCTAGCTCCATATACCAAATTAAATTCCAAGACCACCATTTTTAATCTCATCAAGCTCTTCAATCTTGTCTTCTCAAAATTCCAAAAGCTCCATTTTGGTGCCCAGAGGAATCTCCATGGGAGGAGCTTGAGCTCATCTTTTCATGCCTTGTTGATCACCTTTGCTTCAAGGTAAGGAAAAACCAAGAAAAACAACATTTCCTTTCATTTTTGTGTTGACCGAAAATACACCTGTGATGGTGTTTTCTTTGCCTTGGTTAGCTTCATTCTAATCTTCAAAGGGCTTAGTGGAGTCCTATCTTGATAGATAATTCAACTCTCTTCCATTACCAAGGTAAAGCAAGCATTTAAGTGTTTTAAGACAATATATAACTTAGGGTTTATAAATGAGTTTAAGCATGAAGCTTGAATGCTCATGCATTGCTTGGATATTGATTAGAAGGTTGACAAGCAATCAAACCCCTTGCCGATTTTTAATCAAGCAAGAGCAAGGAAAAACAAGTGTGGAAGTTATGAAGGAAAATAGGTAAATGAACTATCTCAATGTAGTTTAATGTCTTAGGAAAAATGAGCTTATATTGCTTATTAAAACTACCTAAGGAGTCAATGACAAATGAGCTAGAAAACTATCCACAAGGAGATTATTAAAGGGCATATATGATGTTGGGTGTATTTGCAGGTCAAAGGCAATATATATGTGGAAATTCAGTGTTTATGGTTTATGCAATTTAAGGGCCTAAGTGCCAAGTAATTTAAATTATGCACTATATTGTGATGTAGTGTAGTTTAAGGTTAGTTTTGTGTGGAGAACATTCTTGTGTGAATAAATGTTCTTGGATGTTTAAAGGTGAAAAACTATATGTTTTGGTGTAACAATGTGCTAGTGAAACCCATGTCAAAATTTGGTTAATGTTCAAGAGGTTTAAGGTGTTTAGATGTGGTTTGATGAACAAAGAATGACTTAGGCATTATATAGGAGGGTTTAGGAATTAAATGAGTGTTTTGGGATGCACCAAAGACATGAGGAGTTGTGTTTAGGACTTATGCAAATATTGGTAAATAAGGAGAAAAGTAATGTCTTGTAAGGAGGGGGTATAAACTTGTGGAGGAGATTTCAAGTAGTTGTATAAAGGAATTTTGGATGGTGAAAGATTCTTGGGAGATGATGTTATGGTGATGAGGAAACATCTTGGGATAGTTGCTATCATAGGTAAGAAACACCACTTAGAAACCTAAGGAGAAAACATTATAAGTGTTAGGAAATTTGTAAGAAAATGAGTAAGTGTTTAAGGAGTTTAGATAATGAGTTTGGTGGGTATTATATGAAGGTTTAAGTGTGCCAAATGATGTTAGGACACATTAGGAGGCTTGAGGACATGTTTGGAGAAAATTTGACAATGTTTGAAGAAGTTCTGCAGTCGACCGACCCAGGGGACCGACCCTGGCTGGGTCGGTCGGACTGTAATAAGCCAGACGGAATGTTTCTGTAATCGACCGACCCAGGGGGTTGGGTCGGTCGGTGGGTTGGTCGGGCTAAAAATGAAGAACAAAAATGTTTCTGGGATGGACCGACCCAGAGGGCTTTGGGTCGGTCGGAATAGTGTTGGGTCAGTCGGGCAAAAATCAGAGAGTCCGAAAGTTACTGGAATGGACCGACCCAAGAGGTTGGGTCGGTCGCTGGGTCGATTGGCCCAAAACTTAAAAAAAAATATCGAAAAGAATGTGACTTATGTAGTAAACCTAGTGGGTATAATGAGGACAACTAAGTATAAGTTTAGTTGTATAACATGTCATGCAAGCATGTAAACACTTAGTAAAAATTGGAAGTTAAATACGGTAAATTAACCGACGTTATCAATTATGTATAGGAACTACATACGGAGGAAAACAAAAGCAGCAAGGACCAAGGTATGGTTTTCTTGCAGTCTGTTGCCTACCGGTTTACACCGGCTTGTGTGTTGTTTGTTTTTCTGTGTGTTTATGACCTTGTAAGATTAAATCATGAAACGAGCTTACAGTCATTGTTATTGTTGTATTCTGTGCGAATCGATACCGGTAACCTCGATTTCGTACTAATTATGAGTTAATCAAGGCTAGGAAATGGAAGAGAACGGTATCCGGTAATAACGTTTCCAACCTAAGGAACGTTCTAACCACGGCTATGAATGAGTTGGTTGAGGTATGTGTCGCTGAAAAATATCTCATTTCCCTTGTATGTCTAACTGGACTTAAACACTTATTTGTGATTAATTGTGTTAAGTTCCCATTGTGGGATTTCTAACAAGTGTTAACTGAGGAGTGAGGAATCCGGTCGTTCTGGTCACGCGTGTATGTACGGGGGTCGACATCTGAATCAGATTCGGCTCTCTTCTTATGTTAAGGTTGTTTTCCTTTTTAGATTTCGACCACCCACTAGCTTAGCCAAAGCTTACCTACCTGACTTCCAATAGGGCTAGGGGAAATTATGTGTTCGGTGTGTCCGGATCACTATATCCGTCATGCCTATGTGTTAAGTTACTCATTCGACTAACGGAACGGTAACGAGTTTATGAAATAAGCTTAATATGAGGGTGAGACCATTCTCTAGGCTTACAATGTTGACTAACCAACTTGGTTCATTTCTAAAGTGAAATATTCTCACTATGTATGTGTTACTGTGCTATGCAATATTTCTTGCTATGCTTTATATGTTGTATGTTAAAAATCAATGCCATGTTATCATGACAATTGGTTGCGTGTATCCCGGTAGTCGATGGGCTGCATGTTAACCATACCAGCCAAGGGTTGCTGACCCCCTTTGGGGGCTCCATATTTATTTGCAGGATGAGGATCGAGGAGGCGGATGATGAGTGTCCAAATGAGCATGTTTTAGGGGTGTATTTCATATGTTTAATCAACACTTTTCATGCTCATTTCTCCACTCTAGCTTGTTTTCCTCTAGTTTTGTGTTTCATTGGTGTTTTACACATTTATTGTATAAACAGGAGGAGTAACCTAACTAGGATTAAAGTAGACGAAGAGAGGAACGCGTGGGCGCAAACGGATCCAAAATCGGAGTTAAAACGAAGAAGATACAGCGTTTTGAAGTTAGCCTGTCTACAGGACCGACCTTGCAAGGTCGGTCGGGTCGAAATTTTGCCCAGATTTGTGTTTTTGCAAGCTACTGGAATCGACCGACCTTGTAAGGTCGGTCGAACTTAAAAACGCGCCCGAAATCGCTACTGTTTCTGACCGACCCTAGGACCGACCTTGCAAGGTCGGTCGGGTTGAAATTTTGCCCAGATTTGCGTTTTTAAAAGGAGAAAAAGAGAGGAAAGAGGGGGAGTTCAGGAGGACTCCAGGTGACACAGAAGAAGAGAAAAGAAGAGGAAGGAGAAGAAGAGAAGCTCACCTCCCTCCAAGCTCCATTAATGGCTATCTCTTCTCCCTTTTCTCTTATTTGTGCTTTAATGGAGACTTGACTCACTTGTAGCTAGGGATTTGGATAAAGCCCAAAATCCCCCAAAACTCCATTGTTGAATCTTGAACTTGTGTTTGTGCTTTATTTTAGTCTTTGAGCTTAATGAAGATGATTATTGAGTGTTTATGACTTCTAAACTCGTTGCTCATGATTTGGGGATTTGTTAAGGGTTTTGCTCAATTTGTCTTCTCTGTGTTAACTTGGTTGGTTTGGCCTACAGATTAGTTTAGCATTATTGTGGGATTCTATCAAAATGATATTCTGAGATAGAAACCTAAACCGTTGGGACTAAATCAATGTTAGCCGATTTTCACTCATTTTGAGATGAGGTTCTCATTGCAACTTAGGGTAGATTTGTGCTTAATGCTTCTGATTGAATTGGGAATTTGAACGAACATTCAGTCCCCGTTAAATTGGTTAGGATTAATAGACCTAGATTTGGCTTTTAATTAAATTCCCATTGTTTAGCTATGAGTTCGAGGTTCGACAATTGGTAGAAACGGGATGACAGGTGCAAATATCCTATCCCGAGCTACACCTATCCTAGATTAGATAGTTTAGTGTTTATTGCTTTCCTTTATTTCTCTAGTTAAACCCAAAAACTCAAAACCCCTAATTTACATTTATGCACTTTTGTATATATCTTTTTGCGTATTTACTAAGCTTATAATTAACTAGATAGTTACGAAGTCCCTGTGGATACGACCTTATTGTACTACAATGATTGGGTTCACTGCCTATAGTTAGCAAGATAGTTTCAACATTATTTTGCCCAACAGCGGAGTGGCTCTAGATTCTTAGGAGTTATGAAATACTTTTGAAATATTTTGGATGTTGGCCCGGGTTGCGCCTGTGCCCCGTGGCGTTATATTTTGGAAAACATTTACATTACGGTGACAATTTACAGTGATAGTTTACAGTGGCAGTTTACAGTGATGGTTTGTAAATATTTATACTCAGTATATGTTGATGTATTTATGGTTATTAGTTCTATGCTCGGGAGTCTGATCATCAGACCGGTACAATTGTATGTATTCTGCCTAGTTAGCCACGTAGGTGGCTAACGGCGTGTAACACCAAATCGTTTAGTTATCGTTAGGTTGTTTATTTCCGCTGCGATTTCGGTTATTTGTTAAGTTCGTAATTGGGGTGTTACAGTATGCCCCGCATACCACAAACTACTGTATGCCCGTATACGAAACAGCAAACTTAGTGCACACACGTGCACAGCCAAGAGGCTCTACCCCCCTTAAAAAGGGTTATGCCCCCGTACCCCACAAGTATACAACAGCCGCTCAACAAGGAGCGCTGGATACTTGGCTCTCATAGAGTTCTCCAACTCCTGTGTGGCATCTTCCACCTTTGGAGTGGATTATCCTCATATCAGAAAGACGCGTATGACTCTAGCCCTTCTGGGCTCCACAATACATAAAGGGTGAGGCACTGCTCTGTTTGTGCTCTCTCCTGAATTCATTCTAATGGGCCCACTCGCTCCGTATTGAGGTGCAGACCCAAGAACATAGGCTCAGTTGCCTGTTTTCATTGTTGTGTATCCTCTCGTTTGGATTACTAGAGTACATGTGTGTCTTCTCTCACTGATATTCAGCTTGAGGTGTAATATGACATTGGCTATGTTAGTACTTAGTGCTCTTTGCACTTGTCTTTGTAATACTGAGATGTACTAGCCTACATGTCCACGGAGATAATGATAGTCATCCGTGTCTCCTGGTGGTTTAGTTCCGGAGTAACATACTGTTGTAGTTCTTTGATACTCACTTCGTGTTGATATCCATTACGTCTTCCCGTATTCCCACTAGATTTGAAATACCCCAAACCTTGGATATGTGGTTTAAATATCAAACTATGTTATATAAAGGCCAAAAGTGCTGCTTAGGAACATCAGTGTACATTTTAATCAGTCAAGCAGATAAGATGAAATAATTATCATGTGAGTTGTACATTTTAAGTCCGTTAGTTATCATAACGTTGTTCCTTGCTTAAGGTATCTGCTAGTATATTAGCTTTGTCCCTCATCGTTGCGTAGTCACGCGTTTATGTTCACATCATCTAGTAGGTTCCTCTGGATAGCAAGAATTTGCTCGATCCTTATGAGGGCTCTACATATTATTCGCCGATGTAATGGGTTTTCATGTTTCTATCCTTAGTGTTCATGTCTTCATTGTATACTGTCTGCTACTATGTGTTGAAGGTTCTTGATTTCTCTAGCCCGTTGGTTTAACTACGGCTCTTCTCGTCCATCTTCGAGGTAATCTGCATTACTGTCCTTAGTACGGAGTTGACTACTTCTCGTGTTCCTAACACTACTTGTCTACATACATGGGGTACCTTACTGATACATTACTACTTACCTGACTAACTCATAAATAAGTCTGCCAGGCCCACATGCTCCTATCGGAGTGCGGGTGTCCCATGTGTCGTTTAGTAAACTAGTAATGTCCGTCACATGGTTATTGTGAAGTATTCTGTTGTCAATCTCCATTTTGATGGATGTCCTTTTTGTTGTTTATTAGTTCCTGTTATCGGTTATCTTGTTGTAAGTGTTATTGCCCTAGTGGCATGGTGTAAGTAAAATTCGTGCTATATTTAGCGAAATTGGTTCTCTTATCTCGATCTCATTGAGTACAACACATATTCCTTTTCTCCCTGTTTAGTCATGATCACATCTCATCCATAGTTCGTATTCGTTCCCTCATCCGTTTAATTGGATATATTGCAGATTTCATAATAGCTTGAGCAATATGGCTCTTCACTTCCCAACCATCCTCACTGACGGTGGTGCATCTACAAAGGGTATTATATTTCACACAAGGTTATGCTTGTCCATAAGGACTAAACATTCTTCACTATTAGTGATTAGCATTAAATGTGGGTATACACTTATGGTATTTGGCTAATTAGCCATGTCTGAAAATTCTCGAACAATTAAATTGGTGTGGTTTACTATTACAGTGGCTGCATAATTTCTTCAGTTGCAGTGGTTGGACTAACGATCTTTCTGAGGTTTCATATATTTCTAATCTTAAAGGTTTGTATGAAAACTGGTATGAAAATTTTGGTATATAATAAGAGATTAAAATTTAGCGGTAGTTGTTGCACTTGTTGTGGCAAGTGCGCAAGGCAGATGGAAATTTCAGTGGTTTGATTGTCATAGCGCTTGCAATAGCAAGTGCGCCATGCAAGTTGAAATATTAGTTCAGTAATTATCGGTCTCATTGACTCTTTCGTTGTTGAGTATGGGCTACATGATAATGTAAGCGTTAACATTTTGTTCATATATATCTGATCCGTCAAGGTTTCCCAGGTCACTCGTATCGAGTCCACAAAACTTGTCCCAAAAGTCATACACAAAAGGTGAGCGGTCACTGACACACTCCTACATACTTACAACATATTTCTCTTCTAATCCAAGCTAAGTATTAATCAAAATAAGTAAAAGCATTCCACTAGCGGTATCTCGGAGTTCAGGGTGCTCATGCCCTATCGACTCCCTTCCCTCTCTGGGCTCCAGCATCAGTAGATGTCTGGCCCTGCTGACCGCCTCGTGGTACTCCAGATCCTCCAACTGAGGTCTTCTGAGTATTCTTTGGTGGCCTGTAGTTACGGCCCTCGGGGTTCATCCAACACTCGAACTCCCGGTGGCCCTCTTTCTTGCAGTACCGGCACTCAACTTTGCGGCCACTATAGTCGACCCCAGGATGATCCTTCCCGCAACACTTACAGTAGAAATGGCGTTGGGGCTGTCCGGTGCCTGATGGTGGTATTTAGTTTAAGTTAATAGCTGTAGATATCAAGGCTAAGGTTACAATTTAATTAAGAGGAAGGTGTTCTCACCCTTAGGAGGCGCATATCTCAAAGGCTGAGCATCTATAACTGGGCCGGTCAACTGAGGGGCTGGCTCTTTCCCCTTCGCTCCGTGGTGACCCTTGTGCCCTTTCTTCTGAAAGAATTTCCTGCTCAAGGTTTCGGGTCAGCATTTGTATAGGTGTTTAATATGGTAAGTAATTTAGAACGGGATAAGTCCTTACTTTCCCTTCTTCTGGCTATCGCCTGGAGATGCTCCTCCACCCTCAGACTCTCCCTCAGGGTTCTTTCTCTTCTTCGTCCCTAGAGACTCTTCCCGAGTCTGGAGCATTAGCTCCGTCCTCGAGGCAGCATTGTAACACCCCTCTCCATAAACACGTAATAATCCCTCACGTAACAATAAATAAAACATCTTACAAGGGAAGATAAATAACAACATTAATACTCACTCGAGTGTCACCTGCCATTACTCGCCCATGCGAGTAACGAAGCGTAACTATATCCAACTACCAAAATAAATAACACTACTAACCGTTGTGATAACGAGATAACTCCTATACATCATACTAAGTCCATAAACCATAAACGTCGACAAGTGAGCGTCTACCCAATCCCGAATGTATATACAACCGTACCATAATACAATCCACAGTCTAACATTGTTATACAAATAAACTCCATGTGTGGTATTTTAAGTAAACCCTAACCACCCTGTTCCCGCACTTCGGCTTCGACAATGATCAACAACCTGCACAATGAGTGTAGTCTCAGCGATAAACGCTGAGTATGCCGGGCCTGGACCCTATTGGTCACTTAGTCATTTTGACCATCTTATTATTAGATTGGTTTCATGCTTTACCATTTTATAGATATAATCAATACTCTAATAAGCATGCATAAAAAAAACATAACCATCCATCCAATCCAAACATTCATAATTACTTAACCGTCCATCAAATCCAAACAGTCATTACATATCACAAACAACAGTTGTATAATCGAACATATCGAATAATTATAGTACTGTGCAGAATTGCCGTAGCGAACGTTTTCCATATTAATTTAATTTGCCCTTCAAGGCCCCATCCATCCAAACCATGTTCATTAAATACCAGTTGGGTGTCATGTTGGGACAGCCCGATAACAACCTCACCAATGGACAGTAGTCCTCCCGTACACACAAAGGTGCTCATTTCGCCAGAGGTCTAGAGGCCCCTGACTATTCACTTTGCCTCGTAAGGTGTACATATAAAGGCCGTAGCCACCTGACCCACGATCCAAATAGGGCTCGTTGGGTAAATACCTAGAGCGGAACCTGTAACACCCCTCTCCCTAAACACGTAATAATCTCTCACATAGCAATAAATAAAACGTCTTACAGCGGAAGAATTAAAAACAATACAATACTCACTCGGGTGTCACCGGCCATTACTCGCCCATGCGAGCAACGAAGCCAAACTATCTCCAACTTCCAACTTAAACAAACTGCTAACCGCCGTGATAACGAGAAACTCCTATACATCATACTAAGTCCATAAATCATAAACATTGACAAGTGAGCGTCTACCCAAACCTGAATATACATAACCTTACCATAATACAACTCCATGTGCGGTAATTAAAATAACTCTAATTACCCTGTTCCCGCACTTCGGCTTCGGCAATAATCAACAACCTGCAATGGTGTAGTATCAGCAATAGACGCTGAGTATGTCGGGCCTGGACCCTAATGGTCACTTAGTCATTTTAACCGTCTTAACATTAGATTAGTTTCATGCTTTACCATTTTACAGTTATAATCAATACTGTAATATAAATGTATAATATACATAATCATCCATCCAAATATCCATAAACATTTAACTATCCATCCAATCCAAACATTCATTTAATATCACAAACCACAATTGTATAGCGACGTATCGAATATTAACAGTATAATGTACAATGTACAATCGTTGTAGCGTTCACCATCCATTGTTAATTTAATTTAGTTTGGCCTTCAAGGCCCCATCCATATGTACAGTCGCCGTAGCGGACAGTCTCCATAGTTAATTTAATTTGGCCTTTAAGGCCCCATCCATCCAAACCATGTTTAATTATTAACACCAGTTGGGCGTCATGTTAAGACAACCCGATATCCTCACCATGGACAGTAGTCCTCCCGTACACACAAAGGTGCTCATTTCGCCAGAGGTCCGGAGGCCCCTGACTCTCTTATGTCTCGTAAGACGTCCATATAAAGGCCGTAGCCACCTGTCCCACGATCCAGTTTGGGCTCGTTGGCTATAACCTGGAGCGGAACCCAATCGGGTACCCCTCAGTGATCACAAATGCGCAACCAAGTAGTTCGTAAACTACCGGGATTCCTCACCTCAACTCATACCATCTCTCTCTCATAATGTTTAAGATCTGCTCTTAGTCTTATGGAGAATATAATTATTAATTAGCTGCCCAATGGGTCTCACGCATACCTAGAAGTAATCTAGGTTATATACATGTTCGAGATCCATGCTCTAGAGACCGACAATGTCGTGACTCATACCTAAGTGTTTTACTTAGGTTCCCATATACTTAATATTAATACTATGGTAATATATCAAGTAACCGTCATGACATCACAATAACGTATATGTATGTTTATATAAGTCGATCTATTGAAATACCCCGTACTTAAAAATAGTGATTAATTAGGCTAATAAGTATTTTAGAAGCTTAATTAAGTATAAATAATCACAAGGGAACAAATCCCGTAGAAAACGGATCCTTAAAACGGATTAAAATCACTAACGAACCTTAAAGCGCGTTTTTCGAGGTAACCGGGAAAACGTGTCTTTAAGCGGGTCAAATAGACTCGTAACAATTTTGGTCAACTAAATAGTCATTAATAAATATTAATGAAGCTTTAGGACCAATAAAATCAATAAAACGAGAGATTAGTAAAAACTGTCAAAAACGGGAAGTTGTGGGGTAGAAATATAAATAACACAAACTTATGTGTCCAATATTGCAAATAAATTTCAAAACCCCCATACTCTCTCTCTGTGTGTGTCCGATTCTACATATATACACACACACACTCTTCTCTTTTTACTCACTAAAGACAAAAGCAATTAAAATTGCAAAAGTAACCCCCACCCTCACTTTATTCTCTCTCTCCTCCATTCTCTATTCTCCCTCACGTGAACCCATCTTCCTCCTCTCTATTTTCTTCCTTCCCAGCCGATGACAATGGAGAACTAGCAACTCTCACAAAATACCATCTTCTCTCATCTTGAAACTCCATCAAACCTTCTCCAAAAATTGTAAAAATTACACCATTGTGTTCCTCTCATCTAGAGCTACATTTCCATCTTTCCAAAACTTGAAAACAAGCATTTTCGTTTTCATGGGTATGCACCATTTGAAGCTTCAACACCACCATTAGAGCCACCTTGGTCTCCTTGTTCTTCTAAGGTAAAAATATTTCGAAAACTCCATCTTTTTCTAGCCCTTGTGGGCAAAACGAAATTCATGAACTAAACCCTTGTTCTTCCTCTTGTTCTAGCCGATTTTGGCTTGTTGGTGGAGTTGGAAATATTGTTCTTGAGCCACTCCAAGCTCCATTTGAACCCTTGCAAGGTAATATAAATCCTAAACCCTAAAACTTGTATTAAGACCTAGAAATGGATAGGGTTAGTTTTAGTGTATTAAAATAGTATATTGAAATGTATTTGTATGGTTGTAGTAGTAGAGAACTTGAGTTAAAACCGGTGGAAAGAAGGAAGGAAGGAGAAAGAAGGAGAAAGGAAATCTAGAAGAGAATCAAGGTAATAATGCTCACCCTTGTATAGCCTTGTATATGTATAATGTAACAGATTTTTAGAAGTAAAAATGTGTATTGTAAATGATAATGCATTAGTAGTATAATGTGTAAGAGGAAATAAGTATTTTGAAGCCTTTGAAAACATTGTAAAAATTGTTGCAAAACAGATGGGAATTTAGTTTTGAGTGCAGGAAATTTTAGTGTTGTCTTGTTAGTAGTATTTGTGTATGGGAGTTTGTATATTTTTGGTTATTGAAACAGGTGAGATAAGTGTTGAAATGTGAGTAAAACAATGTGGTGAGTGTATAAAAATA
Organism: Limonium bicolor; assembly: GCA_023374045.1. Lineage (NCBI taxonomy): Eukaryota > Viridiplantae > Streptophyta > Magnoliopsida > Caryophyllales > Plumbaginaceae > Limonium > Limonium bicolor. The sequence continues at coordinate 97,540,375 of CM041781.1, forward strand.
CAAGGGACTATGGCAAAATTTACCTAGGATTGGAACACTTAGTGAATTTAAACTAGGTGAATGAAGAGTGTTGTAACAGATTTTGATTAAGGAAAATAGAGGGTAAGTTGAGAGAGCTAGGTAATGGATTCTAGATGCATTAGGAGTGTTAGAATGACAATAGAAGAGAGAGATATAGAAGGGGAGTGTAAATGCTAAAATCTGTAGCATAACACAACTAGGACATAACTAGTGCAAGTGTTGAGTGAAACTTGGGAAATTATGTGAGTGAATGAGTATAGAATTGTGTAAGGAATTAATGAATGAACTAGGGGGTATTAGGAGGTTTAATTAGTGTTATAACATGTGGGAATAAGTGTAGGAACAATGGGGAAGTAATGGGTGAAAGAGAGGACTGAAAACAGAAAGTAAAATGCAAACACTGGGATCGACCGGACTTGCGACCGGACCTGCAAGTCCGGTCGAGCAGAAAAATTTCCCCTCGGTATGCTACTGGAATCGACCGGACTTGCGACCGGACTTGCAAGTCCGGTCGAGCAGAAAAATTTCCCGGTAGAATGTTACTGGAATCGACCGGACTTGCGACCGGACATGCAAGTCCGGTCGGACCAAAAAATTTCCCGAAGAAACCTACTGGAATGGACCGGACTTGCCCAGGGTCGGTCGCAAGTCCGGTCCTGACAAAAAAAAAAAAAGTTTATTTTAATTTAAATAATAATTGTATATATATGTATATGTATACCCATACATATATGTATAAGTATATGTGTGTAAGCGTGCAAACCTTAAGTAAGAAGATAGAAACTTAAGTAAAGGGAAAATAAGTAAGTAAAGTATAAGTGTAAGAAATGTAAGGACATAGTAAGTAGGAGTTAAGTTGATGATAGGTAAATTAATCATTTAATTGTATGTATATAATAGGATTTGATTTGTGACACCGGAAGGACGTTTGGAATTACGGACAACGGTGAACGGTATGGATTCCTCATGCCCCGGGTGCTATCTTGGTTACTCTGATTTGTGTGTTGTGTGCTAATTGATCACCAAATAAGATAAATGCACGAATCGGAGTTAAGATGCATACTTGTGGAAATGTAGTGTTGTATGATGTTGTATACTTTCTTTAATTCCTAGTTTGTATACTTCATGAAATGTATGGATGATATGAATGTATGTATGTATGTTGTATTGTATCGTGACCGTTATTCATTGTGTTTGGACTTCTAACTTGTTCCTAACAAACTAACCATCCTAACTTAAAATGGTAATTAAATTGGAATGAGTAGAAGTCCGATATAGTTTCGGCCACGCGTGAGGATGCGGAGTCACGAGAGGTTGACTCCAATTCCTGACTCTTAAACTGGTCCGCGGCCCAAATCCCTTAAGTGGGTAGCATCCCGGATTAGTGAGTCAAGTAAATCCCGGATGTGGGACGGTGTAGTCCCCAAGGCCGGAGGTCCCGACGACTTGACTTGAGTATAAGTAAGTAAGTAAGAATGAGTAAGTAAAGTGATTGAAAGTAAGTAATTGTAAGTAAGAAGAAGTAAGTAATGAGTAAAAGAGTAAAGCATTCCGATTAACCCGGATGCTCAATTTGGCTAACCTTGTGCAGGTAAGTAAGAGGTGTAATTGTATCGTTGCCTTGAATTGTGTGATGTATTGTATGAGCATGTATGATGTATGAAAAGCATGTATGTATGAATAATGAATGGCATGTTTAGTGGACGTCAAATAGTCGGCGTGCCCTAGCTAGCACGCGGTATATGCGGAGTCCATATGCAGCTTTTGCTGAGCCCCTTGGGGCACCATTTTTACTACACGCAGGTACTCGAGATTGATGAAGATGTGAAGATCTACTTTCATTTCTTTTATCTTCTTTTTGGTTGTAAACAATGAATTCGAGATGGGTGTACTAAGTAGTACAGGGCTGTAGTTTTTGAATAGCCGGTGTACCATGGGGTACACCTTTTTGGATAATGGAAGTATTGGATTGGGGTATAGATGAGTAGTTTTAGAAACTCATTCTTTTGGTAAGTTGAAAGGTTGTAATCTAATATACTTAAATACTCGGTGATCCAGGATGTAAGTACTTGGCATGTGTCATTTTGGTAAGTAACTTAGTAGCTCGGTACGTTATGTTCATCAGACCGTGACTGTAAGTATTAGTAGCCTAGCTAGCCGTATGGGCGGTTAGCGGCATTGTTTCACCCGCCGTAGTAAGTATGTAATAATTCCGCTGCGAACTCGTAGGATTAATAGGACGATTAGACGGTAAGCATAGGATTAGCGGTTGGGGTGTTACAAAAAGTGGTATCAGAGCGTAGTTACGCTCTGATGTCCATAGTACCGAGCATAGGAGATTACCGAGTTAGGATTTCAACCGTCTTAAGACGGATATTTAGAAACCTAACTAGGAACTACCGTTATTAATAACGGATACCCTTAACGTTCTTATGAACGATACCTTGCTTAAATTCTAAGACCTTTGAGTCCTATCTTGCAAAGCCTAATGTAACTGTTAAACATTCAGATGTCAGGACGAGGCCGAGGCCGACCTAGAGGCGAAGCCTCAGATGGAACCGGCGCGCAGACGATAGCTGAGATCGTCGCCGCCACGGTAGCACAGATGCTACCACAAGTTATACAAGCTGTACAGCAAACTCAGTGATAAGTGTCCAAATGAGCATGTTATTTAGGTGTATTTCATGTATAATATTAGCACTTTTCTTGCTCATTTCTCCACTTCGGTTAGTTTTCCTCTAGTTTATGTTTTATTGTTTATCTCACAAAATTATTGGTTTAACATGAGGAAAACCAAGCTGGGAGTGAAGTAGATTAAGAGACAACACATAGACGTAAACGGCTCAGAAAACGGACTTATAACGAAGAATGTAGAGCCGGTCAAACAGAGGCACGCGAGAGTCACGCGGTGGACTGTGCAACCGCCCCCCTAAGTCGCGGACGTCACTAGAGCAACCGCCGGGCGGACGAGGCTGAGTCAACCGCCACTTAATGGGCGGTGAAGGAGGCGGACGAGGCACAAGCAACCGCCTCGCGGTCAGGCTACCGCCTCGCGGTCAATATAGAGGCTACCGCCTCTTAACTCGCGGTCACCACACAGGCAACCGCCTCGCGGTCAATATAGAGGCTACCGCCTCTTAAGCTCGCGGACAACACAGGAGTTACCGCCACTTATTGGGCGGTACCAGCAGGCGGACACCAATAATAGTCGCGACCAGTATCTTCTTCTTCGCGCCGTCGTCGTCTGCAACTCGCCCGACTCGCCCGCAACTTATCCATCTACTCCGCACGCGTATTCAGTCTGTCCCCTGCGCAATCAATGAAGCAATCAATGCCTTCTTCATCTGCAATCAAACTCGTACGGATCCTAACCTCTATATAAACTCAGCACCAATACTGCAAAAACACACAACGTACGACCAGAGGCTGAAGAAATCACAAACAGCTCCACACTCCATTCTCTTCCATTTAATTCCTCCCGTATCACCACACTTCTCCATCTTTTATTTATTTTTACCATTTCACCTCATTCACGTACGTACTCAAACAGAAGCAGTAAATTACAAAGAGAGAAAAGAGGCAGGCGAGTGCAGACCCGTTATTCGCAGGCAGTTCCTGAGTAATGAATATTTCAGTCTCTACTCTGTTTTTATTTCTGTCAATGTCTGAGTAATCTCATAATTGTGCTTAGGATGGGTGTTTAACCCAAAATAACTCAGCGTATTTATAATACCGAGTTTGCTTATAAATATTTGTTTTGCTCTCTCTATTATTAAATGTTTAAGAACTGATCATTTTTACTCATTTACGGTTTCTCTAATTCAATGATTTTGTAAAATTAGAGAATAGACCACAAAGAGAGACAAACGTTAGATATTATCTCCTTGATTAGCAGATAAAATCCATCGCTGTTATAAAAGAATTCTCACTTACAGCTAATTAATGATTTTAGACTTTTTCTGATTGTAAGAAGTTTAATGAATTAATTAAGAGCTGTCCTTATCTATGATTTAGAAAGGCCACAAGATAAAATTCTTAACAGACAAATAAGAGCAAACTAGGATTATAATTATTATCTGAGTTATAAATGGGCGATGTCACCTTCCTTAGCACATTTACCATCCACTTAATTCACAACTGTTTTTACTGTTTTTATTATTTATTTAATAACCCAACAACAAATCAAGCTTGCCTCCGGCTAAACCCCTTTTACAGTTTTCTTTTAACTACCTAAACTAGGATAATTGAACAATCTCCTTGTGGATACGACACTTGTTTTACTACTACGAATAGGTACACTTGCCTAATAGTTTGTTATAATTCTATATTAATTATAGTGTAGTTTTATCCTAACAAGTTTTTGGCGCCGTTGCCGGGGAGATTGATTCTATCAATTTCCCTAGTTTCCGGTAGTTCACTCGCTATATAGTAATAATCTGTTAATACTATTAAATTGTTAATCTTGGACATCTGAATTGGACATCGGACTTCTGACCTGACTTGGACATTTGACTTCGGACTTTGGACATCTAACTCCTAACATCTTAATATTATTGTCATTTCGTTCCATTGTCATTTCGTTCCATTGTCCTTTCTTTCCATTGTCTCTAACTACTAACTTTAAATTTCTTGTCATTTCGTTTCATTGTCTCTAACTACTAACTTATAATTTCCAGTATACTAACTTCTAACGTTTATCAGCCTAACCAATATTTCTGTCTTTCTTATTTTATTTACTAACTAATATTGCAGTTTCTCACAAACCACAAGTTATCTTCTGTGCATGCCAAACACTCGAACCCGAGGCTCTCCACCTATCAGTCCGAGCCCCGAACCTGAGCGTACTTTATTACAAGCACAAAGAAACCTGAGAAACCAAGCCATGGCCAATAACGAAGTTATAAATGAAATGGACCATGCAATTCAGCCAGAACACCGTGCTCTCTCTGACTACCACCAACCGAATACCGAAGAAGAGCATCAGCCATAGTTCTCCCCGAACTAACACCAGAAGAAGCCGGACGTTGGGTTTTCAAAACCCACTACATCACCGCCGTCCGGGATCTAGGCAAGTTTAGTGGAGCGAACCCAGATGAAGCCCCAAATCATCTGAGTCTCTTCCTAGACTTCTGCAATTCCTTTAGTCAAACCGGCAACGTCAAAGAAAGAATCCGTCTACAACTATTTCCTCACTCGTTGTCGGATTCAGCAAACCGGTGGTACCGAAGCCTTCCCTCCCGATCAATCACCACATGGCTTCAAATGGCCCAAAAATTCCTTGCCAAATACTACCCAACCAGTAGAACGAGGCAATTGATCGGTGAAATCAACACTTTCTGTCAGGAACCGGGAGAAACGTTGTATGACGCATGGGACAGATTCAAAGATATGCTAATGAAGTGTTCCCACCATGGTCTTGACGATCAATCCCTCTGCCTGTCATTCTTCAACGGTCTGGATGATGGGAACCGACTACTCGTCAATTCCTCTGCAGGAGGAAGTTTCATGATGAAATCTCCTAAAGAAGGAATGGATATTCTCGAAACCATGACGAGCAATACGAGACAGTGGACGAGATCCAAAGGAAGAACGCCACGAGCAGCAGGCCTACTCCACGTTGAGCCTACGGATCATTTATCGGCTCAGATCTCGTCCCTTACAAAGATGGTGGAAAAGCTAACGACATCACAAAACGAAATTGTAAAAACAATAGCTTCCCCACCTACAAGTTCATCGTCAGTTTCACCGCCAGAAGGATGTGCCATATGCGCCGGTCCTCATGAAACCCCTCAGTGCGAAGGTAAAGGACAGTACGAGGATGCAAACTTCATAGGAAACCGTCCCGGTAATTCCTACAACAACAACTTCAACAACAACTATCCATGGAGAAATCACCCGAATTTCTCATGGAAGAATAATGATCAAAACCAAGGAGGTCAGAACAACAACTCAAATACCTATCAGGGGAACAGACCCCAACCAAATTCTAATATAGGTTATCGAGCACAAGGTGCCCCTCCAGGTTTCCAGCAACAACAACAACCATCGTCAACCTCTTCTGATCCAAATGAGGAATTCAGGAACTTAATGAAAGGATTCATGACTACGACTCATACCCGACTCGTGGATCAAGAAGCCACTAACAGAAGGGTTGAAGCCCAGATACAACAAACCAACCAACAGTTGGAGCACAATCAGCCAAGCTTGCACAAAGGCCACCTGGTGCCTTCCCTAGTCAGCCAAATCCAAATCCAAGGGAACAGGCCAAGGCAGTGACGTTAAGAAGTGGTAGACCTCTCAACTCATCTCCTCCCCGAGATGATACTGATAATCAAGAGCAGCAAGCTCATGAACCTCAAGAAAATTCAGAGGAAGAACAGAAAGATGCTGAAGAAGCCCCTCCTCCTACAAAAAATATTCCCGAGGAGAAGGAGTCTCCTGAATCTACTCCTTCCCCTCTCACAAAAATTCTTCCCCCACTTCCTTTTCCAAACAGAATCAGAAAAAAAAATTTAGATGAACAGTTTGGAAAGTTTCTTTCTCACTTCAAGAAACTGACGATCAACATTCCTTTTGCCGATGCATTAAAACAAATGCCAATATACGCAAAGTTCATGAAGGATATCATCACCAACAAAAGATCGTTGCAGGAAGTGGAAACTGTACACCTTACACAGGAAGTGTCAGCAGTACTTCTCAAGAGTCTCCTCCAAAACTTGGAGACCCAGGTTTGCCAATTATTCCATGTTCAATTGATAATGTTGATTGTGGTAGTGGGTTATGTGATCTAGGAGCTAGTATCAATTTAATGCCACTGTCAACTTTCAACAAACTTAAAATTGGTAAATGCGAACCAACTTCTATTCAATTACAATTAGCAGATAGATCTTTAGTATTCCCAAAAGGAATAATAGAAGATTTGATTGTTACTGTAGGAACCTTTGTGTTCCCCGCTGACTTTATTGTAATTGACATGGAAGAAGACACTAGGGTGCCCTTAATCTTAGGACGACCTTTCATGAGAACTGCAAGAGCACTAATCGATGTTGAAAAAGGAAAAATCATTTTAAGGCTGCATAACGAAACTTAGAATACGACATGTCCAAGGTTATAAAAACCCGCTCATTTAGAAGATACCTTTTCCATAGACGTTGTCGACTCTATTGTGCAGGATAATTTATCTGCTATTATTAATGACGCTCTTGAAAATGCCTTGTCTGAAATCTGTGATAACCGATTAGTATACCCTGACACAATCCAAATGGTAGCAGCTCTGGATAGAATAAAATCATACAAGAAACCACGCTACCCACCACCAGAACCATTAGAGCTATCTACTCAGAAATTACCACCATCCATTGAACAACCCCCTCTCGTAGAACTGAAACAATTGCCATCACATCTGAAGTATGTTTATCTTTCTGATTTTTGTACTTTGCCTGTTATTATTTCTTCATCCCTAACAAGTACACAGGAAGAACAGCTTGTGAAGATCCTTCAGAGCCACAAGAAGGCAATAGGCTGGTCCATTTCGGACATTAAAGGTATCAATCCCCATTTCTGCACACATCACATATACATGGAAGATACCTACAAGCCTTTAGTCCAACCACAGAGAAGGCTGAATCCCAACATGAAAGACGTAGTAAAGAAAGAGGTGCTCAAACTTCTCGACGCCGGGATAATCTACTCCATCTCCGACAGCAAATGGGTGAGCCCCGTTCAAGTGGTCCCGAAAAAAGGAGGTCTCACTGTGGTCCCCAACGACAAAGGTGATCTAATTCCTCAGAGAACCACGACGGGATGGAGAGTCTGCATCGATTACAGGAAACTGAACAGCGCAACGCGGAAGGACCACTTCCCTTTACCTTCATCGATCAGATGCTTGAAAGATTGGCCGGGCAAGATTACTACTGCTTCCTGGATGGTTATTCAGGATACTTTCAAATACCCATTGCCTCTGAAGACCAAGATAAAACCACATTCACATGCCCGTACGGGACATTTGCATACAATCGGATGCCTTTTGGTCTATGCAATGCCCCAGCAACATTCCAAAGATGCATGATGGCAATCTTCAGCGACTATCTTGAGAAGAGCATCGAAGTCTTCATGGACGACTTCTCTGTCTTTGGTCCCACTTTCGAATCCTGTCTGAATAATCTGGATGCCATCCTCGCCCGATGTGAAGAAACTAACCTTGTGCTTAACTGGGAAAAATGCCATTTCATGGTTAAAGAAGGAATAGTTCTTGGGCATAAAATATCTTCAAAAGGCATTGAAGTCGACAGAGCCAAGGTCGAAGTTATTGAAAAATTACCACCACCATCGACGGTAAAAGACATCAGAAGTTTCCTTGGCCATGCTGGGTTCTATAGAGGTTTATCAAGGATTTCTCTTCTCCATTTCAAAACCTCTATGTGAACTCCTAGCTAAAGACGTCAAGTTCGACTTTACTGACAGATGCCTACAAGCCTTCAACACACTAAAAGAATGCCTCATCTCCGCTCCCATTGTGATATCACCAGATTGGAGCCTTCCATTTGAAATCATGTGTGATGCCAGCGACTATGCCGTGGGTGCCGCTTTATGCCAAAAGAAGGAGAAGATCTTGAGAACCATCTACTATGCAAGTAGAACCCTCAACGACGCTCAGAAGAATTATTCAACTACTGAGAAGGAACTTCTAGCAGTAGTCTTTGCTCTGGATAAATTCCGATCATATCTCTTGGGAAGCAAAGTAATAATTCATACCGATCACTCCGCTCTGAGGTATCTATTTGCCAAAGAAGATGCCAAACCCCGACTCCTCCGGTGGATACTCCTACTACAGGAATTTGAGATTGAAATCAGAGACAAGCCAGGAGTACGAATGTAGTAGCAGACCACCTATCTCGCATAGAGGCACCAAGTGATGGCACTTCCATCAATGAATTCTTCCAGATGAGTGCGTCTTTGATTGGTGACACCGGTGATCCATGGTACGCTGACATGGCCAACTACCTCGCACGAGGAGTAATACCACATGGGTTAACCTACCAACAGAAAAAGAAGTTCTTTTCCGATGTCAAACATTATTACTGGGAGGATCCTCTCCTTTTCAAGGTTGTGCAGACGGGATGGTAGAAGATGTGTGCCCCACATGAAATCCAGAACATTCTCGTCATTGTCACTCTCTTGAAGCAGGAGGACATCATGGGCCAGCTCGAACAGCGGCTAAGGTACTTCAATCAGGTTTCTTTTGGAAAACCTTACATAAAGACTGTCATTCCTTTGTAGCCTCCTGCGATGAATGCCAAAGACTTGGGAACACCTCCAGAAACACGAAATGCCTCTCAACATCATACTCGAGGTGGAACCTTTCGACGTGTGGGGCATTGACTTCATGGGTCCCTTTCCTTCGTCTTGTTCAAACCTTTTCATCTTGGTGGCAGTCGACTATGTCACTAAATGGGTGGAAGCTATCGCCTCTCCCACAAATGATGCAAAGGTAGTACTCAGGTTCTTGAAGAGGAACATCTTTACACGATTTGGAGTCCCACGTGCTATCATCAGTGACCAAGGATCCCACTTCTGCAATAAGCAGTTCACAGCCTTGATGACCAAATATGGAGTGAGACATAAGGTAGCCTTGCCTTATCACCCTCAAACGAATGGCCAGGCTGAAGTCTCTAACCGAGAATTGAAGTGGATCCTACAAAAGACGGTTAATTCTTCCCGAAAAGATTGGTCCCTGAAGCTGGATGATGCACTCTGGGCGTATAGAACAGCTTACAAGACGCCCATCGGCATGTCCCCATATCGACTAGTCTTCGGCAAAGCTTGTCATTTACCAGTCGAACTCGAGCACAAATCATTCTGGGCCGTGAAAGCCCTCAACTTTGATCTTCTGAGAGCAGGTGACAAAAGGAAATTCCAGCTCACTGAATTAGAAGAATTTCGAGAGATGCCTATGAAAATAACCGAATCTACAAAGAGAAAGCCAAGAAGTGGCATGACAAGATGATCCTTAAGCGGGAGTTTCATGAGGGAGATTTGGTTCTGTTGTACAACTCCAGGTTGAAGTTGTTTCCTGGTAAACTCAAATCCTATTGGGCTGGACCATTTACTGTCTCCAAGGTCACCCCGTATGGATCCGTTGAGTTGGTGGATTCTAAAAAACACACTTTCATGGTCAATGGATCTAGACTAAAGCATTACCAGGGTGGTAATCTCGAGACAGTTGATGCTCGTACAATAAACCTACATGATACTCAGATTTGAGTACGCTTCAAAGCGTCTAGCCAAAGACGTTAAAGAAGGGCAGCTTTCCGGGAGGCAACCCGGACGAACTTATCTTTATATGCTTTATGCTGTTTTAATTTTCAGTTCCCTTTAATTTTATTTTTGCTAACTTTTAACCCCGTTTATAGTATGGTTGCTTCTAGTGTTTATGCAGGTGCAATTTCATGTCTACACCGCAACCAAGCTACGCTACTTGAGGCTGAAGCTCAAGTGTGGGGGAACTCATACACGCAGCAAAAATAAATCTCAGGGGAGTACCAGTTTCTTTAATTATGCTTTTATTTAAAATAAAATATGCAGAGGAGAATTTATATGCTTAAATGAATATTCGTGAGCTTCGTGTTCTCTCTATTTTATCTACTTACCGAAAAGGCTTCTGAAACTTTCCCTTGTTTTTCTGGTGAACAATGAGGACATTGTTCAAATTAAGTGTGGGGGAGTGTGCCCTTTTCGGTGACATTTTGTGCTTAAATGCTTAATCTCTCTGCTTATCTTGCGTTTGTTCAAATTCAATATGTGGACCCTTATGTGGGTTGTTCTCTTTAGGAATAAATATTGTTATGAATTGTGGGATAAATGGTAATGTACAAATAAAAATTTTAAAATTTTGATTACTTTTGAGGAGCATTTTTATGCGGTGTGACCAAATGATCTGAAATGGTTGGATTTTTATTACTCAGGGGTTCTTTCTTCTGTCTTCTTTCTTAGGGATTGCTAAGGGGTGCTTCTCTGTCAAAAAAAAATAAAATAAATAAGGGACTTGTGAGACACCATTGGTAACCAACAAGAGAGTTGAGTGTTCTTAAAAAAGGCTTGATGCCTACATATTATCTTCTCATCTCTTATGCAAAAGTGAAACAAATGCATAATCTATTTTTCCTTTTGTTTTCTCCTCAATGCCCATTCTTGAGAGAAGTTGGCCATGGTAAAAGTTCTCAAAGTCACCTTAAATCAAGAAGCATTGAAGTACTCCGGATCATACCCCGAAACTCTAATTTTTATTTTTGCCCTGAGTACACCTATGCCACCAGTAGGTGATGGATCACACTCCTCTAAAAAGTTTAAGATCATGTACTATTGACTTCTTTATCCTACCCTTCATAATAATATTTGTTAATATTGAGCATTCCCTACTTGGGTACTGGTTTTGCTTGAGGACAAGCAAAAGGTAAGTGTGGGGGTGTGATAAGTGTCCAAATGAGCATGTTTTAGGTGTATTTCATTATAATATTAGCACTTTTCTTGCTCATTTCTCCACTTCGGTTAGTTTTCCTCTAGTTTATGTTTTATTGTTTATCTCACAAATTATTGGTTAACATGAGGAAAACCAAGCTAGGAGCAAAGTAGACGAAGAGACGAACGCACAGACGCAAACGGCTCAGAAAACGGAGTCCAAACGAAGAATCTAGAGCCGGTGGAAGAAATAAGGCATGTCCTCCTGATAAGAGGCGGACAAGACACAAGTGTCCTCCTGATAAGAGGCGGACAAGGCATAGGCAACCTCCTCGCGGACAAGACATAGGCAACCTCCTCGCGGACAGTTTTGGGAGGCGGACAAGGCACACAGAACCGCCTAGCGGTTGTGCAGGCGGACACAAGCAGGAACCGGCGGTCGTGACTAAAATCAGTCGCGACCAGTTTTCTTCGCCCGTCTTCTCCGTCGTCTACAAATGGATTCTGTTATCCATCTACTCCGCCGCACCGCCTACCTTAAATCACTCCAGCTCTCTGTCCCCTCTGCAATAAATGAAGCACTCAGACTGCAATCAACTGCAATCAATTAAATACGTACGGATCTGCCTCCTCAATTCTCTATATAAACCCAACACCATTACTGCAAAAAAATACACCACGTACGACCAGAGGCTGAAGAAATCACAAACAGCTCCACACTCCATTCTCTTCCATTTTAATTCCTCCCGTAACACCACAATTCTCCATCTTTTATTTATTTTCCCCATTTCACCACATTCACGTACGTACTCAAACAGAAGCAGTAATTTACAAAGAGAGAAAAGAGGCAGGCGATTGCAGACCCGTTATTCGCAGGCAGTTCGTGAATAATGAATATTTCAGTCTCTACTCTGTTTTTATTTCTGTTAATGTCTGAGTAATCTCATAATTGTGCTTAGGATGGGTGTTTAACCCAAAATAACTCAGCGTATTTATAATACCGAGTTTGCTTATAAATATTTGTTTTATCTCTCTCTATTATTAAATGTTTAAGAACTGATCATTTTTACTCATTTACGGTTTCTCTAATTTCAATGATTTTGTAAAATTAGAGAATAGACCACAAAGAGAGACAAACGTTAGATATTATCTCCTTGATTAGCAGATAAAATCCATCGCTGTTATAAAAGAATTCTCACTTAAAGCTAATTAATGATTTTAGACTTTTTCTGATTGTAAGAAGTTTAATGAATTAATTAAGAGCTGTCCTTATCTATGATTTAGAAAGGCCACAAGATAAAATTCTTAACAGACAAATAAGAGCAAACTAGGATTATAATTATTATCTGAGTTATATTTGGGCGATTTCACCTTCCTTAGCACATTTTCCATCCACTTAATACACAACTGTTTTTACTGTTTTTATTATTTCTTTACCAATCCAACAACAAATCAAGCTTGCCTCCGGCTAAACCCCTTTCTACAGTTTTTAATTAACTACCTAAACTAGGATAAATTGAACAATCTCCTTGTGGATACGACACTTGTTTTACTACTACGAATAGGTACACTTGCCTATTAGTTGTTATAATTCTATATTAATTATAGTGTAGTTTTATCCCAACAAGTTTTTGGCGCCGTTGCCAGGGAGATTGATTCCATCAATTTCCCTAGTTTCTGGTAGTTCACTCGCTATATAGTAATAATCTGTTAATACTATTAAACTGTTAATCTTGGACATCTGAATTGGACATCGGACTTCGGACCTGACTTGGACATTTGACTTCGGACTTTGGACAACTAATTTCTAACATCTTAATATTATTGTCATTTCGTTCCATTGTCATTTCGTTCCATTGTCCTTTCTTTCCATTGTCCCTAACTACTAACTTTTCATTTCCATTGTCCTTAACATTTCACTTCCCCAGTATACTAACTTATAATTTCTGTATACTAACTCCTAACATTTATCAGCCTAACCAATATTTCTGTCTTTCTTATTTTATTTACTAACTAATTTTGCAGTTTCTCACAAACCACAAGTTATCTTCTGTGCATGCCAAATACTCGAACCCGAGGCTCTCCACCTATCAGTCCGAGCCCCGAACCCGAGCGTACTTTATTACAAGCACAAAGAAACCTGAGAAACCAAGCCATGGCCAATAACGAAGTTATAAATGAAATTGACCATGCAAATCAACCAGAACACCGTGCTCTCTCTGACTACCACCAACCGAATACCGAAGGAAGAGCATCAGCTATAGTTCTCCCTGAACTAACACCAGAAGAAGCCGGACGATGGGTTTTCAAAACCCACTACATCACCGCCGTCCGGGATCTAGGCAAGTTTAGTGGAGCGAACCCAGATGAAGCCCCAAATCATCTGAGTCTCTTCCTAGACTTCTCCAATTCCTTTGGTCAAACCGGCAACGTCAAAGAAAGAATCCGTCTACAACTTTTTCCTCACTCGTTGTCGGATTCAGCAAACAGGTGGTACCGAAGTCTTCCCTCCCGATCAATCACCACATGGCTACAAATGGCCCAAAAATTCCTTGCCAAATACTACCCAACCAGTAGAACGAGGCAATTGATCGGTGAAATCAATACTTTCTGTCAGGAGCCGGGAGAAACGTTGTACGACGCATGGGACAGATTTAAAGATATGCTAATGAAGTGTTCCCACCATGGTCTTGATGATCAATCCCTTTGCCTGTCATTCTTCAATGGTCTGGATGATGGGAACCGACTACTCGTCAATTCCTCTGCAGGAGGAAGTTTCATGATGAAATCTCCTAAAGAAGGAATGGACCTTCTCGAAACCATGACGAGCAATACGAGACAGTGGACGAGATCCAAAGGCAGAACACCACGAGCAGCAGGCCTACTCCATGTTGAGCCTACAGATCATTTATCGGCTCAGATCTCGTCCCTTACAAAGATGGTGGAAAAGCTAACGACATCACAAAACGAAATTGTAAAAACAATAGCTTCCCCACCTACAAGTTCATCGTCAGTTCCACCTACAGAAGGATGTGCCATATGCGCTGGTCCTCATGAAACCCCTCAGTGCGAAGGTAAAGGACAGTACGAGGATGCAAACTTCATAGGAAACCGTCCCGGTAATTCCTACAACAACAACTTCAACAACAACTATCCATGGAGAAATCACCCAAATTTCTCATGGAAGAATAATGATCAAAACCAAGGAGGGCAGAACAACAATTCAAATACCTATCAGGGGAACGGACCCCAACCAAATTCTAATATAGGTTATCGAGCACAAGGTGCCCCTCCAGGTTTCCAGCAACAACAACAACCATCGTCAACCTCTTCTGATCCAAATGAGGAATTCAGGAACTTAATGAAAGGATTCATGACTACGACTCATACCCGACTCGTGGATCAAGAAGCCACTAACAGAAGGGTTGAAGCCCAGATACAACAAACCAACCAACAGTTGGAACAAATCAGCCAACAGCTTGCACAAAGGCCACCTGGTGCCTTCCCTAGTCAGCCGAATCCAAATCCAAGGGAACAGGCCAAGGCAGTGACGTTAAGAAGTGGTAGGCCGCTCAACTCATCTCCTCCCCGAGATGATACTGATAATCAAGAGCAGCAAGCTCATGAACCTCGAGAAAATTCAGAGGAAGAACAGGAAGATGCTGAAGAAGCCCTGTGAGCCTCGATTTTAAACCCTATCCTACGTTGAATAATGTTGATTGGGATCTGATTGGGTTTTAGGTCCACTTATAGCCTAAGATTAATAACTATGTCATATAACAATAATTATTAAAACCTAAGCTAGCTCACTGGAACCTATTATGAGTCGCCACCTAATTTTAACCTAGATCAAATTAGGAAAGGGGAGTTCGGGTTCGGGGGCTTGATATTCGACTTAATTAGGGTTCAATTACTTTCATTACCCTTCCTAGGTCGTTTTTCCTCTACTTAGTTTATTTACGGCTTATTACGAGTCGTTTTAACCTAAGTGCGCGAGCTTCTGTTTTTTTTGTTTTTTAGCATTTTTTTTGACTGAAAATAAAAGTGAAAGTTGAAATTACCTAAACTAGGGTTTCGGAGGCAGAATTAGGTCAAATTTTGTTTCCGTCCGTAGCCACGGACCTAATGTCCGTAACCACGGACCCTAGTTAATCTATGTGAAAATAAAAGTCGAATTAAACAGAAAAAAAAAAAAAATTTGAAAAGTCCGGGGCCACGGACAGGATGTCCGTAGGCCCGGACATAGTTTAACAAAACCTAAATTTTTAAAATTTTAAAATCCCGCCGCCGTCCGGGGTCCGTGGCCACGGACATCCCGTCCGTGGTCCCGGACCATAGGTCCGGGATCCCGGACCACCCACGGACGGGGGTTTTATGGTGGTTCCCGAAGGTGTTTTCGGGTCAAAATTTATGCACGTGTAGCCTGAAAGGTGTACAATTCGTTAGTAATTGAAAGATTGCAGTTTGAAGTCGAATTATGTACGAAACTTGGCGAACAAGTAACAAGGCAGAAACAAAAGTAATTAGCAATACAGAAGCGTAAGAAGGTTAGTTTGAACCCAAAATTTGTCAGAGAGTTAATAAGGTCGTGGAGAGTTAGAAAAGTAGAATTGCAACCTGTTTTACCTTCGAATTTAGGAGGATTCTTCACGTCGGGATTCTTCGGAGGCCTCGTTGATGGCGGATCCAGAAGAACTTCGAACCCAGCTCTGACTCCTGTTGTTCTTGATGTTCTTCACGTTTTGTGCTGTTTTGGTGGGGGGTTTGATGATGGATGATGTTGTGGGAGTTGAAAAATGTGTTTTGGTGTTGATTTTGGGAGATTTCGGTGTTGATCGTGGCTCTGGGGTTCAAAACGTGGAGAGAGAGAGACGGCTGCCTTCTTTGAGAGTCTAGGGTTCT
This sequence comes from Limonium bicolor, assembly GCA_023374045.1. Classification (NCBI taxonomy): domain Eukaryota; kingdom Viridiplantae; phylum Streptophyta; class Magnoliopsida; order Caryophyllales; family Plumbaginaceae; genus Limonium; species Limonium bicolor. The sequence goes on from CM041781.1 coordinate 97,556,755, forward strand.
TGAGCCTCTTCTTGATCATGGGATAAGGTTCCTTATATAGACTCTTTAAAGATAGAAAAATCCGGTAAAAAACCGAGATTTACCGACGTTTTAGCTCAAGGGCTTCCAAAAGGAATTTGATTATGAAATTTCACACATGGGTAAAGGATGATATTTCTGATTTTTCTAAAGTGGAATCGAATTTTTTTGGATATTGGAATATTTTTAAATTCAATTTCTCGTCAGATTCAATCAGAAATTGCTAGAAAATTATTGGAAATTCGAAAAATCAAAATTCCAACGCCATTATGCTTAAAATGTCATCCTCTATCTTTGGGTAAAAATTTCAAAGCATTTGAATTGATTTGACCCTTATTTGGAGGAGAGAAAGCCTGTAGGGGGCTTAGGAGCCTTGAAAAATTACGAAATGGCCCTGGAGATGACTAAGCTGTCCTAGCACTCTGAAATGTGCCGATCGATCTGGGAACCCTCACTACTTGCCTATTAGAAGAGACTCTCTCCGGGGGTTGAAATTTTGGGTATAACAGATTGCCCCCGTCAACTAGACTTTGTAATGGAAATGAAAAGGCTAGTTGATGCTTGAGTGATACCCCAAAATTTTGGATCTTAAAAGACCCCTCGTGCAAATGAAAACCAACAAGTTGTGTCGAGTTCTAAGGCGCTGACTACCTATGAGTGAGAATGAGAAGATGTCAAGCGATTCTAAGGCGTTGACTACCTATAAGATGAAATAATGTCAAGCGATTCTAAGGCGTTGACTACTAAACGATGAAAATGATGTCAAGCTATCTAAGGCGCTGACTACCTATAATGAGTGAAACGTGCTAATGTGATGATGAATTGTATGACCTAGGTGCATCTAGGGACCGGAACCTATTCCGAAGTGTGTGTAAAAAGGTTAAGGACAGAGAGTGCCAAACGTGGCAGGTGCTAAGGAAGTGGTAAGACTTATGACAAGCTTGAGGGTGAGTCTTCAACTCAGGTGAGAATTTGTATCTGTAAAGAATCCATCTTCGTGGTGAGAATCTGATCTGAATCTAGGGTGAGAATCTGTATCCCTGAAGAGTCTGTATCTATGGATTGAGAATCTGTATCTCTGAAGAACTATATCTTCGTGGTGAGAATCTGTATCTCTGAAGAATCTGTCTTCGGCTGAGAATCTGTATCTCTGAAGAATCTGTATCCCGGGGCGAGAATCTGTATCTCTGAAGAATCTGTATCTTCGGGGCGAGAATCTGTATCTCTGAAGAATCTGTATCTTCGGGGTGAGATCTGTATCTCTGATCGGGTGAGAATCTGTATCTTGAAGAATCTGTATTGGGGCGAGAATCTGTATCTCTGAAGAATCTGTACCTTCGGCTGAGAATCTGTATCTCTGGTTTATGATAAGTAGTTTCGTACGGACGGATGCAAGGTAAACGTGGCAAAGATGATGTGCATGTCAAAATACAATCAAAGTGTATGTAGGAAACTTGTCCAAAACAAGAAATCGTTGGAAAATGTGCCAAACATGACAATGTTAAGGATCAAAAATTGTCCAAAGCAAGACATTGCTAGAAAGTGTGCCAAATGTGGCCATGATGAGGTTTATGAAACCGAAGTGGTTAGAGGAAAGTTGTTCAAGACAAGAAATTGTTGAAAGAGGTGCCAAACGTGGCAGTGTTTGAAGAAAATTCTGTTTAGTGTGAAAAGGAAAGTGAATTATCATTTCCTAACTATAGACTTCGGACTTGAAATTTATCTCCTACGAGATGAACATGCGCCGGTGGGGTATGGTGTATGATGTGAAGGTAAGGGCTACGTGGGCCTGTGGTGTTTGATGTGCAGGTAAGGGTTTATGTGGGCCTGTGTGGAGGTGTGGAGGTAAGGGCTTATGTGGACCTGAGGTGCTTGATGTGGTGGTAAGGGCTTGTGTGTGCCTGTGGTGGGATGATGGTGGTGATGTTTGAGCTTGGGTTCCAATTGGTGTTGTCATAGCAATTGTTGGAGCCAACAATTGCCCCCAGTATTTTTCCCTTAAGACAATCTGAGCTAGAGTTCATGGCGATCGATCGGAACGATCGATTGCCCCCGTATTTTCTTTGGCCAAACGTGCGAACAAGTCTCGCCCTCACATGGTCAAGGATTATGTTTGATGTGGTGTCTTAACCTACACTCGACGTGTTTGGTTGTTTGCACTCGTTTCCCACTTACGGTCATAACTTCTCAACCATTGAATTTGACATTTGTTAGATTTACGCGTTCAACCTGTTACTTTCACTCGATTGGATACACAACTACTAAGTCGGAAGTCTTTTGAGCTTATAACGTGGCCATGGGGTGTGATGACAATAGGACAATGGCGGAATGTTTAGGATATGTGGAGCTTTAAGGGTGCACCAAAGCTGCAACTTGCACCGCATCTCGGACTTATTCTTCCTTGCCTTGAAGTCGTTGGCTGCTTCATGATGGCTTCGCTTATGAACTGGGGCTTGAACTTTTGGATTGTTCCTTGCATCTTCTTTTTTCCGATTTTGGATTTCTTCGAGGCTTTTCAGGTTCGCCTTTCTTGGATTTCCTTTCCTTCGGGGTTTTGTGTTTCCCGGCTTTGAACTTTGAGAGCTATTTTTGATATTAGCTCATTTGGATCCTGGTGTCACTTTGGGACCATTTGCGGATCGTTTCGTCATGCTGGTAGCGGTTTGCTTCTTTGGACTTGTGAAGTTGTTGCTCAAAAGACGGGCTCCTTGCTTCCTTTGGTCACCGGGTCGGTTATTCATCATTGGTTGGCTTGTTTGTGGAGCTTGTAGTGTTATAAAAGGGGTCATACATGAAAAGCCCAGCGGGGGTGCCTAGGGTGTAATGTCAGGGTTCACAAGCTTTTTGGCTGTGTGTGGTGTAGTACTAGGTGCTTCGTCATCCCTAATAGTTGTGTATCCGTTCTTGTAACTTTTTACAGGTTTAAACGTAAATTTACAAATTATCTCCTTCGGTCGGAGTTATGCCGCTTACCTCACCTTTGAATGTGGTCTCACCAGAGTCGTGTAAAAATGACATGCTCGATCACTCATGGTTTTCCACTCAAGACACTCTCGCGAGATTTTCACTCAGAAACTCGTTCGCACAATTAAACAAAAGAAATAATCGTGGTGTGGTCTTTAAATCAGATTGCCCCTAGTATTAGTCCAGGGTTTTATGACAACAATTTGTATGTGGTTGTTTGGATGCTTAGGGGTGGACTGTGCATTTGGTTGGACATGTTCATCCTTTTGGAAAAAAAAGACAAATCATTTTATTCAATTGACAGAAGATGAACATTAGTTTGAAAGATGATTTGGTTGAAGGTGCAAAATGAAAAACATTTTTTCATTTTCTTGAGATTGTAAATCGAAAAGACAAGAGACTGAAATTCGAACATCTAAGCCTCATTAAAATGGAAATATCATAAACCCCCTACAAAAGAAAAAAATTGAAAAAATTAAGAAAGCCAAATGCAACTAGACATAGCCTACTCGACAAACTGGAGTCCTTGCTCGATAAGGTCCTCAATCTTGTGCTTCAATGCTCTGCAGTCGTCGTACTATGTCCTGGTAGTTGATGAACTGCAGGGAACTGATGGAGATGTTCCCCGGCTTGGGTGATCCCAGGGCTAGGTGTGAGAGGTTGTAGTAGGTAAGCTCTTGTAGCTCACGAGTGCTTGACTGAGAGGCCGGCCAATGTCGGTAAACTGTCTGGTGCAGAGAACCTCTTGGATCGGGGTGAGGCTGATGTTCTGCCTTTACAGCACTAGGTTTTTGTATGGTGCTACTTGGTATGAAACTTGAGCTGCTTTGGCCGGTCCTGACTTAAAGGTCTCGATACTCACACCCTGGGCTTTGGGTTGTTCCAGCTTTAGCTCACCTTTGTGAATCTTTTCTTCCATGATTATTACTGTCCCATCAGCATGTCGAAATTAGGGAAGTATGGCAACTCAGCTCGTTATTATGTCTCTGCATATTGTCCAACGATCATTCGAATCGGTTCTTGCTCATCCATTTTTGTAGGCATAGCAGCGGCCTTCATCCTCCAACGTTGATGAAGTCGGACATTGATTCACGTCTCTCTGCCGAGTGCTGGCAAGGTCGGACCTGGTGACTTCGAGATTCTTAGCATACTCGAAATGGTGCAGAAAGCCTCACAAACTCCTCGTAGGTTTGTGTTCATCCTATGAGTCAAATACCAACGTTGAGGTGTTTCATCGACTCGTAGGTAACGGGCAAAGACCTTGGCCTTTTGCATGTCATTTAACTGGGATGGAATCTCACGATCGAGTTTCAACATCGCCAGAGGGACCTGCGGGTCTGAGGAACCCTTGTATCGAGCAAAGTGTGGGCAACTTCAACTTTGGGGGGAGATCAACCTCGGGGTACGAGGTGCCATAGAGGAGTAATCAAAACCAGCCGGATTGCTACTTTTCCAGGCGAATCGATCCTTTTCAGAACCTTCTGAGTTTGCAGTTAGCTGGTGATATGGGGCGGATTCCCCTGACGAATCCTCGCGCACCCTGGGCCCCAATAGAGTTAGCTTCGAGTGGTCATGCTCGTTCCCAGAGTCAGCAATCTTTCCTGAAATATTTTCCTGATGACCAACCTCAAGGGAATTGATTTTGCTTTTCAGCTCTTCGATGATGGTGACATACTTAGCCTCCATGGCATCAAAGGCGGCTCTGTACCTCTGCTCTAAGGCTGCAAACTGGGCCTCCATGCTGACTGGGTTTCCTCCCTCTGCCATACTTGGGATTCGGGCTTATCTGTTGGAAAACAGAAATGGATTGAGCTAAAATTCTGGACCGTGAAGAAGTTGTAGGTTAAAACTTGTTTGGGCTGCAAGAAAAGCACATGAGCTGGAATGTTTTGAAGATTGTGGGTAAGCACTGAGGCCCGAAATGTGTTGGAAGAGAGGCACATGGGCCGGAATGATTCATGAGCTGTGAACTGGCTCCTGGGACGAAATGTTTGAAGATCGTGGCTCTTGGGCTGGAATGTTTTGAGAATTGGGCACTTGGGCCAGAATGTGTTTGGGCTAGAAGTAAAGCGCATGAGCCAAAATGATTTCTAAACCATGATCTTGATGTGAATTGGATTTTGGGCCAAGTAATTCTGATTGGGCCTAAAAGATGATACCCATGTCTAGGATTTTGGGTCAAAGCCCGAGTGAAAAGTCTTCCTAGACTAGAATGAGCCTTGAAATGGAAAGGCCTGATGGATTTTCATGGGTTGCTTTAGGTGGATTTGTTTTCATGGGCCTAGAACTAAATTGATAATTAAAATTGGGCTGAAAGATAAATCACCTAAATCTAAACTTTTGGGCCGAAGCCCGAACAAATAACTCACACATTCAAATCAAGCAGGGCCTTTGGGCCGCAAACAATTAAGCCGCGATATCGGGTTGGGCTGAGTTGATGTAGGAAAAGTTCCTATCAATCTCTAGACTGGGTAGTGGGCCGATCATACAGGCAAACAGGGCCCACACAAATTCAACATGTCCTTACTTGACGGTTTAATCAATTTGGGTATGGATCGATCCGGAGAGGTGCTTGGGGCTTGGGCCCAGGTCACCACAAAGGAATAGGGCTTGCACGCTATTCTCTTTGGGCTTCCCCACTTTATCACATCACCTGAAGGTGTGCGTCTACGGTCGGGTCTTTGACTGACCAAACAATAGGCTAGGTAAGGACACTGCCAGGAAAACGCTTGGGGCTAAAGCCCAGGTATTAAGGGGATGTGGTTAGACGACATCCTCCTCTTTTCCCCCGCTTATTCACATCACCTAAAAGGTGTGAGTCCCTGACAGGGGACCCTAGATGGGTCCCGGGGTGAAACTGGTTTGTGTGGACCCTCGCTCTCATATGATGCAAGGGTGCAAAAATTTAAGGTGCGCACGAAAGTAAACAAACAAAGTAATAAAGCCATAAATAAACAATTTTTCGAGTTAAGCCCTCTTTCTTAAAATTAAACAAGTTAAAATTAAGAATTTATCCCCAGCAGAGTCGCCAGTCTGTGAGCCTCGATTTTAAACCCTATCCTATGTTGAAAAGTTGATTAGGATCTGGGTTTTAGGTCCACTTATAACCTAAGATTAATAACTATGTCATATAACAAAATTATTAAAACCTAAGCTAGCTCACTGGAACCTATTATGAGTCGCCACCTAATTTTAACCTAGATCAAATTAGGAAAGGAGAGTTCGGGTTCGGGGGCTTGATATTCGACTTAATTAGGGTTCAATTACTTTCATTACCCCCTAGGTCGTTTTTCCTCTACTTAGTTTAATTACGGCTTATTACGAGTCGTTTTTAACCTAAGTGCGCTTCTGTTTTTTTTTTTTTTAACATTTTTTGACAGAAAATTAAAGTGAAATTAAATACCTAAACTAGGGTTTCGGAGGCAGAATTAGGTCAAATTTTGTTTCGTCCGTAGCCACGGACCTAATGTCCGAACCACGGACCCTAGTTAACTATTAAAATAAAAGTCGAATTAAACAGAAAACAAAAATTTGAAAAGTCCGGGGCCACGGACAGGATGTCCGTAGGCCCGGACATAGTTTAACAAAACCTAAATTTTTAAAATTTTAAAATCCCGCCGCCGTCCGTGGGTGTCCGTGGCCACGGACAACCCGTCCGTGGTCCCGGACCATAGGTCCGGGATCCCGGACCACCCACGGACGGGGGTTTTATGGTGGTTCCCGAAGGTGTTTTCGGGTCAAAATTTATGCACGTGTAGCCTGAAAGGTGTACAATTCGTTAGTAATTGAAAGATTGCAGTTTGAAGTCGAATTATGTACGAAACTTGGCGAACAAGTAACAAGGCAGAAACAAAAGTAATTAGCAATACAGAAGCGTAAAAAGGTTAGTTTGAACCCAAAATTTGTCAGAGAGTTAATAAGGTCGTGGAGAGTTAGAAAAGTAGAATTGCAACCTGTTTTACCTTCGAATTTAGGAGGATTCTTCACGTCGGGATTCTTCGGAGGCCTCGTTGATGGCGGATCCAGAAGAACTTCGAACCCAGCTTCTGACTCCTTGTTGTTCTTGATGTTCTTCACGTTTTGGTGCTGTTTTGGTGGGGGTTTGATGATGGATGATGTTGTGGGAGTTGAAAAATGTGTTTTGGTGTTGATTTTGGTGAGATTTCGGTGTTTGATCGTGGCTCTGGGGTTCAAAACGTGGAGAGAGAGACGGCTGCCTTCTTTGAGAGTCTAGGGTTCTTGAGCCTCTTCTTTGATCATGGGATAAGGTTCCTTATATAGACCTCTTTAAAGATAGAAAAATCCGGTAAAAACCGAGATTTACCGACGTTTTAGCTCAAGGGCTTCCAAAAGGAATTTGATTATGAAATTTCACACATGGGTAAAGGATGATATTTCTGATTTTTCTAAAGTGGAATCGAATTTTTTTGGATATTGGAATATTTTTAAATTCAATTTCTCGTCAGATTCAATCAGAAATTGCTAGAAAATTATTGGAAATTCGAAAAATCAAAATTCCAACGCCATTATGCTTAAAATGTCATCCTCTATCTTGGGTAAAAATTTCAAAGCATTTTGAATTGATTTGACCCTTATTTGGAGGAGAGAGAAAGCCTGTAGGGGGCTTAGGAGCCTTGAAAAATTACGAAAATGGCCCTGGAGATGACTAAGCTGTCCCTAGCACTCTGAAATGTGCCGATCGATCTGGGAACCCTCACTACTTGCCTATTAGAAGAGACTCTCCTCCGGGGGGTTGAAATTTTGGGTATAACAATACTGCTGACCGTAGTACGAGTCGACTACTTCCCGTGTTCTGGGGTATCATACTGATACATTACTACTTACCCAACTAACCTATAAGTAGGTCTGTCAGGTCCACATGCTCCTATCGTGTGCGGTCGTCCCACAACAGTTGGTACACTCGTAGTGTCCGTCACACGCCTAGGTGAAGTATTCGTTGTCAACTCCCTTATATGTCCCGTGACAATATTCATTCCTTACTTCCCGAACGTAATCGAGGGAAGGTTTATCCACTGTTGCATCCTTGTCAGTTGCTTTGGTTTCACTGGTTTGGTTTAAAGAAGGTTGGAAAGAAGTGTGGGTTTGAAAGAAAATCTGGTTTGAAAAGAAAGAGTTGTGAAAGATTAGGTTTGAAAGAAAAATTTCCATGGTTTCACAACATCTTCTTACCTTAGCCAAGTCTAGCTTCTTGCTGACTGGTGTGTTTCCAATTACAGAGGTTAGGCTAACAGCCCTTCCACTGTTATGACATTCACATCTAACTTTATTGTACTTTTCCAAGTATTTTGTAGTGGTTATGAATTCCCGAACAGCCTGTTATAGCAGCACTTGCTATGGCAAGTGCGCCATGCTAACTGGCTATCGGTTTAACACATACCGGTTGTGGTATTGTTTTCGCCCATATTGCCATCAGTGGCCTTGTTGGCCTCACTGATTCTTACTGCCTTGATAAATACTCCTCTAGGTAACTTCTCACTGTTTTCACATGATAATCAGTAGCTAGGGTGTTTCCCTTTCTGGGAGACCCCGTTCTCATAGTATTGTATTCACTTTGTAGTCCGTTCCACGTATTTGGGCACTACCTGTAGTTTCCCTGTCGGTTTGGTACCGTTGGTGTATTATTTATCAATTGTGGTCCCGTAGACACTCGTCTCGGGTTTCTTTAATCCATTTCTTGCCTGTTGCACGGTAGGTGCGTTGCAAGTTGGTTGTTTTCGACTGCTCGGCATGTCGACCCAGGTTGCCGGAAATTCTATTCCTCTATACACAAAATCCTCATCTGTCGCTATGGAATGCGGTTAACATTGTTTAGATGGAGACCGTCTCCGGGATTCCCAGTTTTTCGGGATCTACCGTATGACAGATTCTCCGTACCCTTAAAGGTACTTACTAACAGCCATATCGGGTATTCCCGAGTAGAGAGGACTTTCATCTCTCTGGCGTTGTTCCCCAAGTTATATAACAGGGAATTGTGGAGGGTGGGATGGATATGTAGGATTCCAGTAGTCACTGGTAGTTTCTAACTAGCGTATCTCTCACGCCTATCACTCAACCCTTAACCCAAGTACTTAAATCCTAACTCGGTACTTCCTAAGCTCGGTAATTCAGTCATCAGAGCGATACTCGCTCTGATACCACTTTTTGTAACACCCCATCCAACAACCACACATAATAACAATTCTGCAGCGGAAACTCAACTCATCACATTACTTATCCAATGGTGTTACACGCCGTTACCACCCACTGGCTAACAAGGCTAATACATGTACATTTGTATCGGTCTGATGGACTAAATTCCCAGCAACTACACAATACGATACTCATTCCATCTTCAACATTTATTATATACATACACTCCCCTGTACCGAGTATTTTACAACTACTGCCGTAACAATTTCGGTCTTACTACACCTTCTGTATACATACACTTAAAAGTTACCATGTACAATGACTACCCGTCCTACTCTCGAACGGCTTCCAGCACTTCGTACCTGAAATAGGAAAAGAAGAGAAAGGGGTGGCCCCAAGGGGCTCAGCACCTTTGCTGGTATGGTAATCCCGCCGCCACATGCTACCGGGCCACGCACCAACTAATTGTCGTCTTAGCATGCAGTTGATTATATTTAAATCATGCATACAACCATAGTCATACAACGCATAACATTTCGCCTCAACGGGCTCAACCTATAACCAACCATCCACACCTAACCAACCATCCAATGATTCCTTAAACCCTAGAGTGGCTCTCCTCTAGAACGGAGCTACTTCCTTAAACGAATGACGTGTACCCATTAATCGGGTTATCCTTAAACGCCTCTTGTCACCAACTGGGATTCATTTCCATGATCCACACATTCCATATCCTACAACATAACTCATCCTACACATAACAAACATAACAACCCTTTCTTGTCTCGACGGACACATGACCACATTGCATTCATTTAAACATCCAATATATTATATAAGCCAAAGCATAGCAAGGTATTTTGCATATCACAACAACATACATATCACCTCGAGAACGGTTCACATTAAGATCCTTCCACCATAGTTAGTCCATCCATGAGCATAGAGATGTTGCCAAACTCATACCAAGCTCGTTAATTACCTCATCACCATCCTGTTATTTGAACGGTTGACTTAAACCCAAGGTGTGTCGGATATAGTGATCCCAAGCACACCAAACAACACAGTATGCCCTATGGCCCGACGTGAGTCAGTAAACTAGCTTTGGATAAGCTAAGGGAAGGTTGAAACCAAATTGGAATACCACCTAAACATACACCAAGGGAGCCGAACTGGATATGATAACGACCCCCATCCATCACACGCGTGGCCGGAAAACAACCGGACTCCTCACCCCCCATTAGCCCATAGACTCTTATAAATAAGTAGTTAGAGATCCATTATGGAGCCTACCACAACCACACCATACGGATCATAACCGAGTTAAGCACACAAGGGAGGAGAGTCATACATTCACATACAAACATCACGCACAAACATCACATAACCAACTCACGCATAGCCGTGGTTAGAACGTTCCTTAAGTCGGAAACGTTGTTACCGGATACCGTTCTCCTACGTTTACCTAATAGAGGTTAACTAGCCCTTCAAGCGCATTCGAGGTTACCGGTATCGGCACGTAAACATACAATAACAATAACGACTGTAAACTCGTTTCATTATTTATCTCATAACGTGGCAAACATACAGAAGACACATTGGCATACAAGCCCGGTGTAATCCGTTAGGACACAGGTTGCAAGAAAACCATACCTGTCACCGGGGTCCACTTTACCACGTCCACTTATGTTCCTCGAGCAAATTCCGAACAACTGTTAACATCACATGTGTTTTCATTAACATCGGGGTTTGCTTGATTATTTAATGTCAATGCTTAATTTTTTTCCCGTTAACTTAGTCACATAACTTAACATTTTTAAACTTGTTTTACTCTCACATTTTAATACAACTTTAACCCACCTAATTGCCATTTAAACTCACCTAACATGTCTTAACAACCTTATGGCATCATTACCTATCAATCCCCATCATCTCATATCATTTCATCAACCTTAAACCATGTTTTTGGTCCGACCGACCCACCGTCCGACCCACAACTGGGTCGGTCCATTACAGAACCCTTTACTTCCTTACAAACTGCCCGTCCGACCCACGTCCGACCCACCATTCTGGGTCGTCCATGTGCGAACATTTCCTTCCTTTGAAACTTGACCGACCGACCCATGTCCGACCCACCCTTTGGGTCGGACCATTACCGAACACTTCCCTAACATCTAACATAGGCTCGACCGACCCAAAAACTGGGTCGGCCCCTGGGTCGGTCGCCTCCTAATCTTACCCAAACCTTGCCAAATCTTCACCAAACTTCTCCTAATACCTCTTAATGTGTTCTAACCTCATTTGGCACTTCAAACACACCTTAAGATATTCTTAAAACCCACAAAACTATTTTTCCTAATTCCTTAAACCTTTACTTATATCTCCACAAAATTCCTAACACTTACAATGTTTTCTCCTTATGATTTCTAGGTGGTATTTTCACCTATAATGACCACATACCAAGGTGTTTCTCTACACCTTAACATCATCTCTCAACTTCTTTCCTACTAACTAAATCTCCTTTTACATCTTACCAAACATCACTTATTTCCTGAATATCAACATTACGTAAACCTTAGACTACTCCTCCAAGACTTTAATACATTCACAAAACACCCATTGAATTCCTAGAACTTCCAAGACAACACCTAAATCCTTCATCACTCTAAATCACCTTAATACATGTTTTCTTCTCAAGTAAACATTCATTCACCTTCAATCCTTCCTAGTTCACCAAAACTCACTTACCACACTTAGAACTTCTTACACATTTCCCAAATTTGGCCATAGCTTCTCTAGTACATACCCACATCCAACACTTAGGTTTTTACCTTAATTCATTCAAGAACACCTAAAATCCATCAAAACATTTTATCACAAACTTCACACATAAAGCACTACATCACAATAGTGCATAACTAAATTGCTTGGCACTTAGGCCCTTAAATAACATGGCTTCTTAGCCCTTAAATTGCATAATCCTTAAACACTGAATTTCCCACATAATAATGCCTTTGACCTGCAAATACACCCACAATACATATTCCTTTAATAAACTCCTTGGAGCATTTTACTAGCTCATTTACCATTTGCTCTTTAGGTAGTTTTAACAAGCATTATAAGCTTATTTCTCCTAAGGCATTAAACCACATTGAGATAGCTTGTTTACCCTCTTTTCCTCACAAATTTCTTTCTTGTTTCCTTGTAACCGGTAAGGCATTTCCTTCCTTGTCACAACTAAACAATATACCAACATTGTAATGAGTATATAAGCTTTAAGCTTCATCTCATTGTAAACCCTAGTTACATATATTGTTTTAAACACATCAAGGTAATTGTTTTACCTTTGAATGGAAAGAGAGCTTGAATGAGTATCAAGAGAGGACTCCTCCTTGCCCTTGGAAGATTCAAATGAAGCTAAAACAAGCAAGATAAATACACCATTGAGGTGAATTTTCGGACAACATGAAAACATGGAGGAACATGGATTTTTCTTTGAGTTTCCTTACCTTGAAGCAAAAGAGAACATGAATATGTGAAAAGGTGAGCTCAAGCTCCTCCCATGGTGGTTTCTCTTGGCACCGAAATGGAGGTTTTGAAGTTTGAAGAGACAAGATTGTAGAGCTTGGCTTAACTAAGAGAATGGTGGTGTTTGTTTTTGATTTGGTTAAGTGAGCTAGGTTTTACATGTGTTCAAAGTGGAACTTCCATGGTGGTAGTAGCATTACCGAGAGAGAACAAGAAGAGAGGAGAAGAAGGAGAATGGGACCGTGTGAAATGAGAAGAGAAGGAAGAATGAAGAGATAAGTTTGCTTTGTTAAGATATTTATCCTTATAAAGCAAATAGTATACTAATTAGTCATTCCTTCTTTTCTTAGTAAACTACAAGGGTGGTGAGTCACAACACCATAAAAAACCGGCCCCAAATAGTACCTAGGGGTACTTTAGACTTTATTATTCAATTGTCTCACTTATAAATTATATGTTACAAACTAGTTATAAAAATCACTATTCACAATAACAAGGCACATAGAAGTGAAATTTTTGATTTCCCATTGATATAGCCACCCAAATGTGATACTATATAGTACACATGTTAATTAAAGAGTAATGATGGACATTTAGCCATTCAAAACTCATTTACAACAAGACAATTTTTCAAAAACGTGCTTTAAGACTTCTTAAAGCACATTTTGTTTTTAACTTGTTTTCAAGCTTGGTTTTCTTTAGTAATTGATTTAATATGTTCATTAACATATAAATGAGGCAGGTATGACCATTAGTCTTATACACATTTATCCCAAGCTTAGAGCACATTTTTGCTCTTATTGACCTTAAGGTATTTATTTGTGTTTTGTTTGGTTTCATTGTCTACCAAAGTTTCCTAAGGACTTAATTAGCCTTATAAAGTCATAATTAAACATTATCAAGTCTTGGTAGGCTCTTTGGGTCCTAACCAAGTTCACTCCAAGCTTAGAGCATGTTTTTGCTCAAAGCGTGTCCTAGTGTTTTATGTGTTTACCATGGTTTAAATGGTTCATTTATGTTTCTAAGGCACTTTTTAGCCTTTAAATACCATAGTTTAACATTTACACAACATACTAAGGTTTGGGGTATTTCAAATTGTGTATGGTAGTGCGACTCACAGTTGAGTCTTGGTTGAGTAGTGACCCGTAGAAGGAGTCCAGTTGTGAATTAACAAAACGTGGAGCCCACTAAAGCTATCGAACCAAGAAACGATAATACAAACTACGAACTCACTAGAACGTGAGAGAATTATACGGGAACTAGTATATTCCCGATAACGGTAGAAACCAAATTGACTTAATCCATAAAACTAATAATGGTGGAAGAATTAAGTAACCTCTAACTAGAGGATTGGAAAGTGTTCGAAATACGAACCTTGAGTAAAGCAAAGCTTGGTAAGGGATCACCAAACCCCTTAGACACATCGAACCCCAAAGAGAGGAACCGACTAACATGAACAATGTCCCGAACATGAAGTATTCAATAAGTTGGTTGAAACCTTAAATCTTAGAATACTAAACATTGAGGGATTCCCTAAGCCATAGATGCTATCGAGAGAGATCTTCTAGGCTAATCCTTGAGATTGTGAAATGACTCGAGAGTGAGTTTTGGGAATTTGAGTAGTCCGGTAGTGAACCGAACATTGAGTATTTGAGGAGCTAACTGTATAGCCCTATTTGTATTTGAGCCCGGTGGTGGGTCTGTGTATGACCCTGCCCGGAGGCGTGAGATCGACTTAACATATACTTGAGCATTGAGTATGGACTTGGGAACTTGAGTATTGAGTATTGAATTGAGTATGTGAGTGTTGAGAATTGAGTTGTGACTTGTGGGACTTGAGAATTTGAGTTGAGTGGAGAATTGAGTTGAGTGGAGAATTGAGTTGAGTGTTGTTGACCGTGTTGAGATTGTGAGTAAGAGTACCCAAGGGAGTGGGTAGAACATGAGTAATTGAGTAAGGCATGGTGAGGTAGAAACCCTCAAGCTAATTAAGATATATTGAACTAACCCTGATGTGGTGTTAGTGCTTGTGTTCAATGTTGAACTGATTGTGAATTACATATATAATGTATGTTGTATGCATGATGTTTGTGATAAAAGAACCGCATGCTCTCGACCAATTAGTCAGCGTACCCTCGCTAGTACGCGGGTATGCGAAGTCATATGCAGCGTAAGCTGGGCCCCTTGGGGCGATGTTTTTTTTTACAGGTACAACGAAGCCGGACACCGTTCGAGAGTAGGACGGGGTTGTTATTGATATGGGTTAGTTGTTAAAGAAATGTATTTGTATATTGTGGGTTGTAACCAAAAAGGTCATGGATACACTCGGGAAATTGTAGATACTCGGTATAGTTTTAATGGAGATTGTATTTGTATATAATGGGATTTGAGGTTGTATTTAGTTTGAGAATTGATTAAGTGATAGGAAGTATCTTTTGTATAGTGTACTCGGTAAAAGACGGAAACCCATCAGACCGATATTGTATTTGTTGTTGTAATTGAGTTTTGGGTTGGCCTTGTTAGTCACGTGGGTGACTAACGGCATTGTTTTCACCCCCGGTTGTGTTAGAATTTCCGCTGCTTGTGTATTGTTAATGGAGACGGGTTAGGAGTTCATGGTGTGATTACCGGTAGGGGTTTACAACTATATAATAAACTTTATACATAATATAACACAAATATTATATTATTCTAACCCTAATTTGGCTAATAATCTTATAATTATATCTACTAAAACATGATAAGTTTGAGGCTTATCAAGGCCCTACACTACTTTGCTAGTCCCCGAGCAAAACTAGATTAGAAAAGAGTAATTGCTTATGCACCAAAACAGATAATCTCTAGAATGACAATTAGATAAACATTTCCAACTGTCTGACTCTATTTCATAAGTATCACTTAATCTTCCTTATCTATCAAAAAACATACTACGGGGTTAAAAAATAAAGAATTTCAAAACCGATCAAAAACCTTTGGGCTATTTTGCATAGGGATTTTAATCTCTCTTTTTCCGGTTTCCATCATTTAGCTCTATTTTTTCAAGAGTTTCTGAATGTGGCAAGACACTCATCGATGGTTTTTATATTCAGCCCTATTTTCAAGGATTTTTGAATAACCATGATTTTTTGTATTGAAAAACAGGGAATTTAGGAGAAAAACAAAAGGAAAAACTCTCGTTTGTTTCTTTTATTTTGAGGCAATTTTTGCAACCTCAATATGCTTCACTTTTTTTTCTTTTTTTCAAAGAAGATTCTTTTCTTCCCATTTTTTTTTCTTCTTGAAGCTTCTTTTTTCTTTTTGTTTTCCTTTTCTTTCACACAATCCCTATTTTGAGATATTCACCCAAAGAATTCTCACCATTTCGAAAAAAGAAAGGAGAAATATTACCCAGAAGTAAATCAGAGATAGAAATAGGAGTAAGGTCATATACTCATGTTAACAAAGAGAATCAAGAAGTTAAAACAATGAATCTACAAGTCATTAGAAAGATTACCTCTTGAGAGAACAAGCATTCATCCTTCCCTAATCTTACTTTGTCAACGACATGTAAAAGCTTAGTAGAACATTGATAAGATCTCAGCTTATAACATATTATTTAGATATTAACTCTTCTTTTTCTTATATACATGTAATTTTAACAAAAAATAATAATTTTTGTAAGGGGGGACCCCTGCCCTACACTTGGCAGGAACACTGTCCCCAGTGTTCAAAAGAATAAAGAATTAAAAGAATGAAAGAATGTTGTAAAAATAAAAAAATAAAAGAATGATAAATACTCCCTCTGTGGAAAAATGAGGGCATAAATGCCCTCCACTTGTGGTGAGTCGAGGAATCAGAATTGTCACAGCATGAGCCAACTAAAATAAAGGCAACTGTAACTAAAAACTCACTAAAGTACACAGCTTCCATAATATATAAGTGAGGGTTAAATGAGAATCCATTAGTCATACATGAAAGGGAAAATAAAAATAAAAATAAAAGAAAAGCGAAAGGAAAATAAAATGAAATGGAAAAAAAAATAAAATAAACAGAGAGAGAAAGAACTAATGAATTGCTGCCTGCGTGGAGGAGGCTGGTGGCGGAGAATCTGAAGAAGAGTCAGGGCAAACGTCTGGAACATCAGATAGGCTAGAAGAGATAGGGTAGGGAGCCCCTTCTTCTTTGCCTCTCGGTGCGCCTTCCTCTTCTCCTTGTCCCGACGTAGATTCTTGACCAAAGTAGCTATGGAACATGATACCCTCTGCTTCATCTCCTTTCTGGCCTTCTTTCTGTCGGCCTCCAATGTCTTGTTCATCTGATCCACAACCAACAAGAGACGATCATCAACCCGTCTCTCCTGCTCATCCTGGCGCTGAGATATACGCTCCTCAAAAGCCTCCTGTCTTTGCCTAACCTCAAACTGCTGTTGCATAACAGAGTCTACTCTGGTAGTCAACTCTGTGCGCATCCCCTCATAACTCTGCCGGAAGGAATCAAAATCACCCCACGCGGCCTGCTGAGCGGCCTGGAAGGCCTCCATAGAGTGACACTGCTGCTGGAGCTCCTGACGAAAGTGATCGAGCTCTGCAGCCACTCTGGGGCCGCATCTGAAGTAGAGGTAGGAGGCGGTGCGGTGGAGATCAGAGGTGGGAGGCAGTAATAGCTGAGTACCCTCCCCCTGATAACTGGGGTAGTCCTGTGCAGTAGGGGTCATGGACCTCTGATCTGAGGGAACATAAAGGAACCCCTGAGGGTGACTCTCTGAACCACCAGCGTCGAAGGAGAGCAATATCAAAAGGGACATACTCGGGATGAAAATGTAGGCCTCCAGGAATCTGAGCCTCCCCGAGCGTCTGCATAATGTGCTGGTGGATGAGCATGGGGAAGATGGGGCGCTGTCCCTCTCGATGCATGATGGGGTGGACCAACTGCGCGAACATCAATCTCTGGACCGGGAACCGCAAGTCAACTGCTCCCTAAGCTGGTCCGAGAAGATACTGCAGCATTGCGCAGTCCATATCATTCAGCTCGTCATGCTTGAACGGCCGAATGTTATGGCGGATAATCTCCATGGCCACACGCAACTAGAGATCGGTGATGTAGGACAAGGGGATCACGTCTCGCTCTCTAGTATGAGCTCTATCCATATAGCGGGTGCGTGATCCAAACCGAGAGCGGATAGCGCTATGAGCATCTGCAAGAGTCTGTCGGCTGAAGGATCACTGTCGAGGATCAGTGTCGATGCCCAAGATCTGCGCGATGCTCTCTGGAGTAATGATGATGCAACGTGTAGATACAAAGGAGCGGATCAGAACTCCTGAAGTCTGGGGGGCCCCACGGTACTCAGATTTGGCGTAAAACTCATGCACCAACCCGGGGTAAAAGTGCCCATGGCCAATGTCTAAAATCCCCAGCCAATCATGTCGTGAGAAGAGCTCTGAAATCGTAGAGAGTAGGCAGACCTCGGGATGAACTTGCCTCTCCCACACTCACTTACCTTTCATCTTGGACAGATGAAAGTACTGAGCAGCAGAAAGATTAACGAATCCTTCCTCATCAAAGGTAGGTACATCAGGAATACGGGGAGGGAGAGGAAGTGGCGTACCAAAGTCATCGTGCTCTGGAGCTGAAGAAGTGGACCCATGGCCACTATAGTCTCTGGAGAAGTCCTCTTCTTCCTCTTGCCAGCCCTTGTCTTTTTAGCTGGGGCGGCGCGACACTGCTGGAGGCTGGCTCCTTGCCTGCCCGTCTGGTAGATCGACGAGGTGGCGCAGGTGCAGGAGGAGCCTCCTCCTCCTCTGTAGTGGCGTCAGCGAGGGCTGCATCTGCCTGCTCAAAGAGCTCATCCTCCTCAGAGTCAAAACATGAAGCACGTGGAGGGGTGGTGGCTCTTCTGCGAGGCATCTATGAGAAAAGAATAGAGGAAGATACCACAGACAACCCGAAAATGTTAGCTCATTAGTTCACAAGAATTTAAAATCCTGAAAAATTTGGAGCTAAAGAGGTGTCATGTCCCTATAATTCAGATGTACAATTGCAGAAATTACCACACTATCCTAAGTATCAATTCAGAAGTTAGAGTTATAATAAGCAAAGGAGAATTACTCATACAGGCATGCCGGGCAGGATGCCGGACAGAATCCACCCGGCACATTCAAACAACAGACTACCGGACGGGATGCCAGATAGAACGCATCCGGCACATTCAAACAGCAAACCCAGAATTTTGCAGAAACGCACAGAATCACACCAGAACTCCTAAATCAACTACAGAATGTTCCAAAGTTCCTATATCGCTATACTAAGCCACGACTCTAACAAAAATGACATATTGAACTGAAAAAAAAACAAAAATTGGATTTAGAAATCAGTAGTAAACGATTAGGGGAACCTGGTTGTTTGTAAATGTTGAAATGGAATTGACAAGCAGAATGCAGGTGGTCTTGGTGGTCTTGATGGTGCGAATCAGTCCCAGAATGTAGTGGAGCAGTGCTAGGAGCTTCAAGAGCGGTGACTGGTTTGGGAGGTTGTTGTGCGGCATTTGTTGTGGTAGGGTAGAAAGTAAAAACAGAACTTACCCGATGTTATTTTTTTTGAATTTTCGCGACGTGCCGGGTTGCTTGCCCGGTTGTCGAGATCCGGCACATTGGACTTTTTATAATGCCGGGTATAAGATACCCGGCCATCCGTACGACATGTCTCCCTAGGGTGCTTCTTCCTGAATTCGCTCAGTGCCGGGTAAGTTTTATCTAGCACAAGGATTTTTTTGGTAGGCCGGGAGTAACTATCCGGCTTTGTGAACGGCACTGCCTCACCGGCAGCAATTTGATTATACTTTTACAAGAGAAAGAGTAGGCATTTTAAGTTAATCAAATGAGTAAAATCAATGAATCAAATATGTACAAAACAATTAGAAGAATAAAGAATAAAAGAATGCATTAAGTGAAAATCTAACATTTTACAGAAATAAACAAAAATCAAGAAAGTGAAATCAAACATGCCGGATATAGTACCGGTTAACTTGTGTCCGGCATGGAACATCCTCTGCGTATGCTGGACTTCAGATGCCCGGCCTAATATCCGGCATATTCAACTAGATAAAAAAACGAACGTATTAATTTAAAGAATAAAAAATAAAAATTGAAAGAATGAAGAATAGGGCGATTACCACTTTTAGGACATGGACTAATTCCAAGTCCCCGGCAACGGCGCCATTTTACTAATAGAATAATTGTAGGGGAAAAGGATGTATAAAAGAATAAATAAAAGAATAACTAAAATAATCCTACAACTCTATACGGGTAGCAAAAATCCCGGTCGGAGTATAGTGTGAGTAGATTACGACCGAGAGTATCAAACCCAAGGGACTTAATAGAAAATCAGTTCTAACCCTAGTAAAAGCCTATTCTAAAACAGGGGGAAAAGTAAATATTGATTCTAAACTAAAACTATTAACTAAATAAACTAATTTTCCTTGACTAGGGTCAATTATCAACGTAAGACTTCATATGATCAAGGATCAAGGTGGCAAGTCTCGAAAAGGATTTATTCCTCGCAAAATGAATATACCGGATGTCATGCCGGACCTCGGATACCCGGCACATTCAAGGTCTTTGAACATGCCGGACATCTTCTATCCGGCAGTACACCCGGCATCGTTCATTTCGTAAATACCACTTCCAGATTCAGGTCTGACAAAAGGAACTCAATATCCATACTTGCATCGTGCGTATCTCATGCCGCGAAAACAAACAGAATATTGGAGAAATAAGAGGTTAATCCTAAACCTTAGTATTTGTTGCCCACTTTTCAGAACAACAATATTAAAGATTACTGAAACTCTAATCTATACTACTCTTGTTTTGGAAACCTTAAATAGGACTTAGAAATAAAGAAGAACAAGTAGCGACCTTATTCTACTTTGTATGAAGATTAGAAACCTCCTTTACGAAACTTGTAAATTCCATTAATGATCATAAGAGTATTACAAGGAAAATCATCCCTAACCAAAAAGGACAAGGAATTCTACTCCACCATCCACACAGATTAAGAGAAAGAATACACAGGAGATAAGAAAATTGATCGTAGCCTTAACCTGCCATGGATTTCCTTTCTTTACGTGGAAAGTTGCATAGAACTTCCTTGGACACCAACACCTTGGATGAGTGCGGAAATTGAGATGTGAATAGAGTGCATAGGGTGTTGAAGTATAGAGAAATGAATAGGCTCACGGCCTATTTATAGACTTCATTTTCTCCTTGTGCCGGATGTAACGTCGGGTAAGTAGTACACGACACATAATAAAACACGTGCCAACCGCTAACGGTCGAAACCGCCAAATTTGGAGCGAAATGATGCATGTGCCGGACAGGGAATGTCCGGCACCATACCCAGCATCGGTTGAGTCGTCAACGGTCATTAACTACTATCTTTTTGTGAATGGTGACGACTTTTCACTTGTGCCGGATAGGACGTACCCGACACTATGTCCGGCAATACTTCCTTTCTGCTCCATACTTGTGCCGTGCAACAACTATCCGGCATTATGTCCGACATTGCCTGGTCAGAAGCTATTCCTTGTATAAAAACATAGAAACATAAGCCTGAACATATAATAAACTTTATACATAATATAACAAAATATTAATTATTGTAACCCTAGTTTGGCTAATATTCTTATAATTATATCTACTAAAACATGATAAGTCTAAGGCTTATCATTAATATACTCTCTGTCGAAATTTGGGATCGAACTGACTTTTTCCGGCTCCCGAATTAAGGTTTCTTTGCGTTTTTGCCAAATAACATGTTTGCTAAGTTTTGTAAAAAAATTCAAAGTCAAATTGAGTTTTTTAATTACTAACGTGCTTAAAATATTTCAGGCTACACGTACATACAAATTTGAGCTAAAAACACCTCTGGAAACCACCCGAACGCCATCGTCCGAGGGTGCTACCCATAGCGCCACGTCCGGGGTCCCGGGCGCCCTGTCCATAACCACGGACACCCTGGTCTGTGGCGGGTTTATTATTTTTAAAAAATTAGGTTTTCTTAACACATGTCCGGGCCCACGGACGCCCTGGCCGTGGCCCCAGATTTTTTAAAATTTTGCTTTTATGCAAATTCGATCTTTCTGTACAACTAGCTTAATTAGGGTCCGTGGACATTAGGTCCGTGCCCACGGACGTATTTAAAATTTGACCTAATTCGGCTTCGAAACCCAAGTTTAGGTAATTTCAATTTCCACTTGAATTTTAGTTTAAAAATGTCAAAAAAAATCAGAAACTCGCGCACGTAGGATAAACCGACTTCGTAATAAGCCGTAAATGACTTAAGTAGAAGAAAAATGACTTAGAAGGGTGGTGAAAATTTGGACTCGGAAAAGACGTATACCAAGCCCCTGAACCCTAACTCTGACCTTTCCTAATTTACCGTAGGTTAAAATTAGATGGCGTCTCGTAATAGGTTTCAGTGAGCTAGCTTAGGTTTTCAATAATTAATGTTTTATAACATAGTTATTAGACTTAGGTTATAAGTGAACCTAGAACCCGATCAGATCCTAATCAACCCAAATCAACATAGAGGTTCAAAAATCGAGGCTCACAGACCAAGTCTTATCGGTTGGAGAAGATTCAAGGCGAGAGCGGATGACACTTGGAACCAATAGGAAGCGTACAACGGATGGAAGGGCTAATGACACGATTGTTGAGGAGATATCACATAGGAAGATTTCTCACCCAAGGAACAAGAAAGGAAAATCTCCCGCCAATCTCCAACCAACAATAACAAACTCTCCAGTAGAAGGATCCAAAAAACACCCCAAGTTCCACCACAAGAGACTCTACCTAGGAGACTCACCGTTAATGATTATCTGTAATATATTAATTATGAGGCTTGCCTAAGACGCTTTATTAATCTTGTTCACTTATGTTGCCCTGCCTTTCTTTAATCCGCTTGTTATGATCGACTATGCCTGATTATGTTGTCTTTTGTGTTAACTTGTAATAGTAGTCCATCCTACCCAGGCTGCACTTGTGGTAGAATTGATGCCCTTAGTAGTTGGTATAGCTTAAAGCCATTTATCGGTGGACTTGTTAACTTGATTATCTGAACTTAATGCAATGGCTATTTGTGAGAAAATATTAGAAGAGTATCTACAATGGTAGTGAGTTTTTTTTAGCATATTTCTAGGTGACATATCAGCAAAATATACTATTTTATTATATAAGAAACTCTCATCTCTACAATAATAGAGTTTCTTAACATTCGCTCCTTCCACCCACAATTTTTACTTTAACATTCTATTATGAATTTTATTTTGTCTATTATTATTACAATTTTGTAGGTAATAGTATTAGATTGCAGAGTGTTGTTGAACAACAATAATAATAAAAAAGACGATTCCACTCCATTAAAAAAGTTATTTTTTTTAATTTTCTTAGTAACATGCTAGAAGAGGGGACATATTTAGTTTTTTTAAGTTTCACTTTCTATAGGTGCATTATATCATTCACGGGTCGTTGGTATCAGGGAATAGCATTACAATTCTTAGAATTGTAGTTATTCCCATGTTTGGTATTGAGAAAACCAATTTTAGGAATTTAGCTTATTCCAATTTGCTGGTAACTCACTGAGAATAGTATTCCCTGCTGAAACGCTCGGAATTGTTATTCCAAGCAAGTAATCAAATTATCTAAATACTCGATAAAGTTAATATATATGTAGATATTCAATCATAGTTTTATTTATTATTTTTATTAATATTTCAGACAATTATATAAATGAATTATTTTTATATATTTTTGAAAAATAAAGAAATAAACCATTTTATTATGAGCTAATATATTGGATGTTATATATATATTAAAATAAAATACTATGTATTATATATTAGTATTTAATTCAAAAATCAAATATATTAATACTTAAAATAAGGTTATTTTAATTTTAAATGGAATAAATAATACCATAGAAATTAAAAAGACAATTCTTACTAATAATAAAATTATTGACTATAAGCAATATATTTGTGTATAGCTATCATTTACTCTTTTCAAAATTAAATATAGTTCAATTTTTATAAAATAATTAATTATTTTATTTTAAACATACATTTTTAGTTAAAACAATATTGTATCTTTTAATGAAATTAAAAAAAACAAAAATTTAAATTTAATACTGGATATGCCAAGAAATGAAAAATAAAGTATATTAGCATATAAATTTGTTCTTTAATTATTAAACGTGGTATAAAATCTATAATAATTTTGATATGTAGTTAAAACCTAATCGTGTGTAGAAATAATTTTATAATTAATCATTACTTAACAAGTGCAATACTTATAATTAATCATTCTGAAATACTACAAATGTTTGTTACAATATTAACTTTCATATGTAATTAAAAGTTTACACTATAATTTTATTAGTTTGTTCTTTTCTTTGTAGGATGTTTTATTAAATTTGAATTAGTAATAGTTTTAAAAGACTATATACCCGCAAGTAGTATGATGTTCAAATTATATTAACCACATTCATAATGCATACCAGTATAATGTTTCTTTTATGTTCTATATACTCAATAATTACAAGTTATATTCATAATATCATTTTAATATTATCCAAAAAATTTACATAGTAGAAATTTTTTTAATAATTTATTTGATTTTAATTGTTTAGTTCATAATTATGAAAAAGTAACTTATTATATTTGTAATAATATTTTTTACATATTTTCAAAAATAAAATGTATAGCTTATCATACAACAAATAATAATAATGTGTTACTTATCAATGATATTCGTAACTGTATACTTATTCCAAGTCTATTTATATCATTATTCTGCCAACCAAACAAAAGTCACATCATAAACCAAATGAGGTCATATTCTATTTTAGAATTCCATTTCATTAATCTTATTCTAGGAATTAACATTCCAATAAAAACGACCCGTCAAGGGAACAAATCTATATGGAACCCACACTAGTTCTGTAAAAAATACAAAAATATGCCACCAGTAAAGTTGAGTAAATTTTCATTTACTATATTGTGTGTATCGAAATATAACCATAAATATTTGTTACAACATAAAATTAAAACATAATTCATAAATTACACGATATTTATAAATTTTGAGATGCGTAATATCTGATGATGTTGTGAAATTGGAACCTATATCTACTACTATATGACAACCATACGAGGAAAAAATGAACCGTGCAAATGACCACTATTGAAACGTGGATGACGAGCCGCCAGAAAATGGCAGCGGTAGCAAGTTCCTCTGTCTGTGTAGTGTACCGTGTGCATGCTTGACAAAGACGGATAAATATCTGAAGAGATCGAAATCCCTCCAGAAGTTAGTCCCGTGGTAATCTTTAAAAAAAAAAGTTCCGTGGTTGCTCCTTGCTCCGCGAATTTAAACCTTAAACTGAAGAAGAAGAAGAGGGAGCTCTGGCTGCTTCAGTTTCAATGGCGGCTTCGCTGTCACCCTCTTCCCTATGCTTGCTTCGCAATAAGCCTTTATTTTGCCAGGGTCGGACTGAGAAAATGAGGTTTGATTCGTCGTTGTTGCCCCAAATATTCGGGGCGAGGATCAAGTTTGAGGGCCGGAACGCTCTTACCTCGCTTGCAGAGCAAAAGCTTCGCTCTCGTTTTCCATAATCTCGACGCCAATGATTTTAGGCACCCTCTTGATCGACAAGTAATTCAGCATTTGATTCTCGTTTCTGGTCCACATCATTTCCCGATCGGGTTTATGTTTCTTTTGTCGTTCGAATTGCTATTGCTAATACCCTTGGTCTTCCTTTTTTTCTTCTCTTTTCCACCGAAATGATACTTGATGGAGAGCAGAACACACTTCTCCTTAGAGCAATACCCGGGTTAAACGAAGTCGTGAAGTCTTTGTTAGGTACGGTAAAGTTTCAAATGTTAATTGGCATGTTTTCATGGAAATGGCTTGTTAGCTGCGTCTGGCGGGCTGGCTGAAGTTTCCATTACGTGAATCGCAGGATCAATTACTGAGCAGGTCATGCTTCTAGAGAACATCGGGACATCTGTTCTAGTGTCAGAAAAACAGGTGAGCATAACAGTTTGGAAACCTTTATGCTGTGTTTGGATTGAGGTAAAACAAGTGAGGTTAAACAAGTTTTGAACCAGGTGAACTAAACCTTTATTATGTTGAAATAGGTGAATCTAGCTTAGTATCTTGAAACCTTGTTTAATTAGTTGATACGATGAAAGGAGGTGGATGCTTTAAAATCATGATTTTACCTTTCCATAGAAATAGAAAAACATATAGATTTGGGGTACAACCACTGGATAGAGTGACCAGATGCTTTAAAATCTTGCTTTGCAAAAACGACATTGTTCCTATAGATTTAGGACTTATGTGGATTGGGAATCATCTTGTTAGAATTAGAAGCAGATGCATCTTCCAACCACTGGATACACTGACCAATCATATTTGTTTAGTCTCAGAGCTGTTGAAATCAACATTCATGCCTGCAGATTTAAGAACAAAGTTTAGTGGAATCTTGTTTTTTCAAGTACATTTGAATAAGCCTTGTTGTTTTTTTGATATCAAGTACATTGACAATCTCACTCACCTAATTGTCTGTAAAACATCAACTGACCGACTTCAAATCTAGAGTAGTATTGCATGGAGAAGGAACTTAACTAGCACTGTTGTGATCATCTACTTACAACTTTTAATAAAAGCAATTTAATATTGCTCTCTTGGTGCCAGAATTATGAACTGATTTGCCTAGTGATTGTGATCTAATTATATTGGAAAATAGCTCCTGATCTTCATCGGTCAATGATTGAAGCCGCAAGGATATTGAATGTTGATCCTCCAGATCTTTATGTCCGCCAGAGTCCTTCACCTAACGCATATACATTGGCCATGAGTGGAAAAAGACCATTTGTGGTGGTTCACACCAGCCTCATCGAACTTCTCATCAGAAGGAATTGCAGGTTTAGATTGCTCTCCATTTTGCTTTATCCGCCTGCCACCTGGCCTTTTCCCCTTTCCATTGGACATCCAAAAAGCTATCTTTGTGTTCTGATTTTATTCTGTGCTGGCATGTATGATGAAAGCAGCATTTCTCTTATAGATTGTGATTTGTCAAACTGATGATATTTTTATGGTTTTCTTTATGAGTAGGCTGTCTTGGCACATGAGTTGGGCCATCTGAAATGTGATCATGGTGTGTGGCTGACCTTTGCTAATATCCTCACTCTCGGTGCTTACACTTTACCGGGTAAGCTAACTTTTTTGTATGACTGGGTGTTAACTTTTTGCTGTAATTAAGATGTAGGCTTAAACCATCATGGGGGTTTTGTCTTGGTTTTCTGAGACACTTCAACATACAAGCACATATGGGAGCTGTGTTGGTGTTAGGAGGTTTAGCGGACCGGTTTATCATAGGCGGTAGTTTAGCAGGGACATATTATAATAGACTTAAGTAGGAGTAGTGGCCGTCACCGTTAGTGGGACGTTAGTTAGGTCTAGGATTATTATATAAGGAGGGAACCTCTATAAGGGGGGGGGGGGGATCATGTTACGTAATTAGGGATTAAGAAGGGGTACCTATCATTGGTATCAGAGCCGATTGTCTTGGCTGTGGGAGGGGCCTTGATGGTGTCGACAAGGGGCGGCCGAAATAATAGAAAAAGAACAAGCTTCCATTAAGACACAGTTATCAGATCTCACCGGCAAGCTTGATGAGCTTACCACTATGGTGGGGAACTTGGCTCAGATTGTTTCGGCTATGCAACAGAATGGAGACAACAATCATGAGGCTGAAGGGGACCATTCGGTGAGAAATCAACACTTAGTAGGTGTTGAAGAAGTGAGCAACAAGGAGATAAAAATTCGGAAGATCGAATTACCTATTTTCATTGGAGAGGATCCGCAAGGGTGGATACATAAGGCTGAGCACTATTTTGCGTTGAGCAACATCATGGAGTCTGACCGTGTGCGTTCTGCTAGTGTATGTATGGAAGGTGCTGCCTTATACTGGTTTGAATGGCTGGAGAATCACATTAGACTCCCTTCTTGGAAGAAGTTTACGGTCTTGTTGGTCGAGCGGTTTGGTCCCTCAATTACGGGAAATCGCTTGGACTTGCTGTGTGCCTTGCGCCAAGACTCTACTGTGGAGGAGTATCGTACTCAGTTTGAGTTCTATTCAGCACATCTGAAAGGCGTTCCAGACGAAGTATACCAGAGTATCTTTCGAACGGGTTTGAAGGAAAACATCAAGGCTGAGTTAGCTCTGTACGAACCCAAGGATTTGGGTGAATTGATGAAGTTGGCCAGGAAAATTAAACAACGCAACGATCTCCTTCTTGGGGGAGTAAAAAACCCTAGCTTGCCTTATTTTTGTGGCCGCCCTCCCAATTTGGGGGTTTCTCGTTCCTTGGCTGTCTCCAACAGCGAAACGAGCGCGGGAACTGAAGGAGGCAAGGCGACCACCAATAGAAGCTCCTCGACTTCTTCAGTGCACAACACACCTTCAGTGTCGTTCAAGTCATCCGCCACCTCCGGCACGCTGCCAGGCTCTTTCTCTGGTTATGGTCGGCCGTCTACTTTTCGCAAGGTACCCGAATCAGAAATGCAGCGCCGCCGTTCTCTTGGCCTCTATTATCGCTGTGGTGAGAGATGGAGCCAGGCACACCATTGTAAGACTGCCGGACTTCAGCTGTTACTCACCGACGACAGCTCTGGTGGGGAAGAGGCGTTCGCTATTCCGCCTCTAGTGGAGGATCCATTTGATTGTTCAGACACCGAACTTTTTAGGGTGGAGCTTTCCCAACTCTCTCTACTAGGAATTCCTTCGAGAAGAACTATGAATCTTATGGGCCTATTAGAGGGAGAGACAGTTTTGATTTTAATAGACAGTGGGGCCACACATTCCTTTATTCAGGATGACCTGATCAACCGTTTGAAATTACCGGTGGATGACATTGTTCACTTCAGTGTTACTATCGGCAATGGAGATAACATTCGACGCCAGGGAATCTGCAGGAATTTGAAACTCCATCTGCAACAGGCTATTTTTAATCTCGATCTTCTTCCTTTTAGTATTACAGGAGTGGACATGATCCTTGGTTTAGATTGGCTGGAGTTAGTGGGAGATACCCATATCAATCGGGGTAAACGAACAATTCGTTTCTGGTGGAATAATGCGTTGATTCACCTCTGCGGGGACTCGAATTTTGCAGTGGTTGAAGCTAATTGGAAAACTGTCTCTTGCAGTATTACTAGTTCTGACCAAAATTGGTTGTTGTTTACTCTTGAAGCTCTTGCTTCTGAGATTACAGAGCAGCAGGAGGTCTCTCCTTTGGACAGCAACATCCAGTCCTTACAAGATGAATACAATGAGGTATTCGAATCTCTTACCGCTCTTCCGCCTTCTCGTTTTCATGACCACCGCATACCCCTGAAACCCGATGCTTCACCGCCAAACATTAGACCTTACCGATATCCTTATTATCTAAAGAACGAGATTGAGAGAATAGTACAAGAGCTGCATCAGTCCGGTTTCATCAGACCGAGCACAAGCCCGTACTCTAGTCCAGTCCTATTGGTGAAAAAGAAAAGTGGGGAATGGCGTTTGTGTGTGGACTACAGAGCACTTAATGAGATTACCTTTCCGGATAAGTTTCCTTTACCCACCATCGATGAGCTTCTGGATGAACTGCATGGAGCGCAAGTTTTTTCCAAGCTAGATTTAACCTCGGGGTATCATCAAATCAGAATCTGCGAGGAAGACATCTCCAACAAGACAGCCTTTCAAACTCATGAGGGGTATTACGAATTTCTTGTCATGCCATTTGGTTTACGAAATGCCCCAACAACTTTTCAGTCTCTTATGAACCACATATTCAAGCCTTATCTGCGTAAGTTCATATTGGTGTTCTTTGATGATATACTAATTTATAGCGCATCCATGGCGGAACATTTACTTCATTTACGGACTGTTCTAGAAGTCCTTCGCACAAATCAGCTGAGAATCAAGCTGAAAAAGTGCAGTTTTGGACAGAGGAAGTTAGAGTATTTGGGACACGTCGTTTCTGCAGCCGGAGTCGAAGCTGATCCCTCCAAAATTCATGCTATGATCTCTTGGCCTGAACCGAAGACGGTTAAAGAGCTGCGTTCTTTCCTTGGTCTCACCGGTTATTACCGATGTTTTGTCAATAACTATGGGGCTATAGCGAGCCCCCTGACCCCATTATTAAAGAAAGATTCATTTGAGTGGACGGAAGCAGCTCAGCGAGCCTTCGATGATCTGAAACTCGCATTGTCCTCTTTACCAGTTTTGGTAGTTCCTGATTTCTCACAGCCTTTTGAGCTAGAAACTGATGCATCTGGCAGAGGTCTGGGTGCAGGCTTAATGTAGAAGGGACGACCCCTATCTTTTCTCAGCCAACCGCTTTCAGATCGTGCCTTGGCAAAGTCCGTTTACGAGAAGGAATTGATGGCTTTAGTCTTCGCGGTACGAAAATGGCGCCACTATTTGATGAGAAGGCATTTTGTCATCCGCACTGATCATAAAAGTCTTAAATATCTATGGGAACAACGCCTAATGACAGAAGATCAGTACAAGTGGGTCTTGAAACTGCTAGGCTTTGATTTTGAGATCGAATACAGATCGGGGAAGGAGAATAAAGCTGCTGATGCTCTGTCACGCGTTGAAGGTATTCCTCAGCTTACCTCCCTTTCAACGGTAGTGTTCGATGGCTGGAAAGAACTGGATGGAGAGTTGGAGGCTGGCATCAGATTACGAAGGCTGGTACAAGAATTATTGGTAGATCCTACTTCACATACTGGTTATGAGTTACGCGGGGGAAGGCTGTTCTATAAGGGCAGGTTAGTGATCTCTACGCAGTCCAAATTGATTTCAACCTTACTCACCGAGTATCATTGCTCTCCCTTAGGTGGCCATTCTAGTTACCTTAAAACTTACAAATGTTTATCCGGAGTGATCTTTTGGCATGGAATGCGAAAGCAGATCAAAGAGTTTGTGGCATCTTGTGATACTTTTTTGCGGGTCAAGTATAGCACGCTGTCTCCTGCAGGTTTACTACAGCCCTTGCCCATTCCTGAACGTGTGTGGGAAGATATTAGTATGGATTTCATATCCGGTCCAAGGAGTAGAGACAGGGGTGGACCCAATGTAGAGCGTAGTGTGTCAACTGACACACATGTAATACATAATAAAGCTAAAATTTATTTATATGCTATAACTATCATGTTTAATTAGGTGGTTTGACACTCATATGTTGATAAATATGATTTGAGTTCAAATATGGTTAACGCAATTTGTTTATTTCATTAGAAAATATCATCTAATATATGCAAAATAAATTGAGTTAAAAAAGAATTACCTTAATAATAGTTGTATTTCACTTTGTAAATCACTGTTCATTTGTCTATTTTATATTTTGCTTTTAATTTTTTTAGTTTAGTTTTAGTCCTTATATATTTTCATTGTATCTTTCTTTCCTCACCTAATATTGTTTATTTTCTCTAATCTTGATTTATTATGCAATCTCACCTTTTCATTTTTTTTCACTAAGAACAACAAAGGCTCTAAAGTTAGTTAATTTGTTGGTTAACATTTGCTACTTGTCAACCTAAATTTATTCTTCTAGTTTGTTTATGAATGATGTTTTACTAACTTTGATTAAGAATAATATGATTTTTTTACTGTTTTTAAGAATTTAATTAAAATTTATTTGACTGTAGACCTTATACTACTAGTATCTATTGTCAATATGATCACTACTTCAATATAACATCATATAAAAGTTTATTGTTAAATTAAATCAAATCTAAATTTATAAGTTTGACACATCTAATTTAAAATTCTGGGTCCGCCACTGTAGAGACATAGGTGGTAGTCGATCGACTGACCAAGTTTGTGCATTTTCTTCCCCTTAAACATCCTTATACAGCTAAGGATGTGGCACTACTATTTGCTCGGGAAGTGGTTCGCCTGCATGGGTTTCCCCGTTCGATCGTTTGAGACCGTGACCTCATTTTTCTCAGCCACTTTTGGAGGGAGTTATTTAAGATGGTGGGAACCAACCTGTTTTGAGTTCCTCTTACCATCCTCAAACGGATGGCCAAACTGAAGTTGTTAACCGCTGCCTTGAAGATTGGCTGTGCTGTATAACTTTCCAGCAACCTAAATGTTGGCTCAAAATGCTCAGTTGGGCAGAATACTGGTTCAATACTTCCTTCCATCAGAGCCTTGGCTCTTCTCCTTTCAAGGCTTTATATGGTAGGGATCCACCGATTCTGCTGCGTTACAGCCCCTTAGGCTCAATGGTTGAAGAGGTTGACGTGCAGCTGACAGAAAGAGATGCTTTCCTAGATGAGCTTAAGCACAATCTACTGCTCGCTCAATAGAGAATGAAATTGCAAGCTGATAAGCACAGAAGACAGGTTACTTTAAAGGTGGGAGACCGGGTCTACCTACGGATCCATCCCTATAAATTTCGCTCTCTAACTAATAAGCGAAACACTAAGCTGAGCCCATGGTTTTATGGCCCCTTTGAAATCTTGGAACGCATTGGAATGGTCGCGTACAAGCTGCAACTTCCTCCCGATGCTAAAATTCACGATACAGCCCATGTTTCGCAGCTGAGAAGAGCTCCACCTACCAGCCAAGTTTTTCCACATTTACCTACTGGCCTAGCTGCGGATCTTGAGCTGGTTGTTTACCCTGCAGTAGCTATCGACTATAGGCACCGCCATGGCCACAAACCTGAAGTTCTTATTCGATGGGCTGATTGCCCTGACTTTGACTCTTCTTGGGAGCAGATTTCAGTTATCAGAGAGCAATTTCCCACCTTCCACCTTGAGGACAAGGTGGATTTTCAGGAGAGAGGTGTTGTAAGGAGGTTTGACGGACAGGTTTATCGTAGGCGGTAGTTTAGCAGGGACATATTATAATAGACTTATAGGAGTAGTGGCCGTCACTAGACCTGGCAATTCGGGTCACTCGGTTCAGGTTCGGTTCGGGTCGGGTCAATTTGTAGATATTTACTATTCGGTTTGGTTCGGATCGGGTTCAATGGTTTAAATTTGATTCGGGTTATTTCGGTTTGGTTGAGTTCGGGTTTGGGTGCTTTCGGTTCGGGTTAGCCCTTGAGTCATTCAGTTTTTTCGGGTTATAGGTCAAATTCGGGTGACTTATCCGGGTTTAATTGATAAAAATTTTAAAGTACGAATTTTAAGCAACCTTCGTAACTTGCATTGATTTTCATATGCGGCTCCAAATTCTTTTAATATAGTGTTACTGTTGTTCAAGACTTCTATTGTGTATAGGTTGGATAAAATCAAACTGGATGACAAATTTTGTAAATGAATTTAAACTATTAATTGTATAGACTAAGTACAAATTAAGCTTTTGTGAATTAGTGGTCAATATTCGGCAATCAATGTCAGTTTACCCCGCCCACGCCCGACGTCGTGCCTCCCGTCATCCCGCGCCTGTCACACCCTGAGCTCATCACCTTGCACAAGCGTCGCGCATCTACACCCATCCATCACCGCCTTGCACAAGCGTCACACGCCCACGCCCATCCATCAACATTCAAACCATTCCTAAGTCCTACATATAAAGAAACCTAAGTTTATAAAATATAGAGTAATATAAAATAGTAATGATACACATTACATTGTCTTATACAACATTTTGGGTTAAGTTGTTATGGTAGATGGAATAAGGTGGGGATTATTCATCCTCTAAACCTTATCCTCCAAAATGCTAGTCTATCTCACGATTCACATTAATCTACCATTTGGAATATTTATTTTCCTCATTTTATTGCATAATTTTCTTTAGGCATATACACATTAATCTTGAATAGTATATGTCTCAACTAAAAAGTTTAGGTTTTATAATTAAACTTCATCAACATTTTAACCATTCCCAAGTCTCATGTCCTAAACATAAAAAAAAACCTAATTTTATTAAAATCAAAATTAGTATAGTATTTAGTAATGATACACATTAAATTGTATAATAAAACATTTTAAAGCAAAACATCTATAGTTTGTAGCAAAATATCCATGTGTGGGAAGAGTAACAACACAGTTTATGAATGTTTTATTACAACAAGGCTTGAGATGCTTGAGATGCTTGAAGATGTTCAATATTATATATATCATTTATGAGCAATGGACACTTATTGGATGTCTAAATCTCCGTTATGTGTTTTTGGTTTCAAGATTATTTTACAATTGGAACAACTATAGTAGATTTAGATTTAGCAAAACATTCGGGTGGATTCGGTTCGGGTTGATTCGGTTCGGGTGAATTCGGTTCGGGTGGATTCGGTTATACCAAATTTCGGTTTGATTCGGTTTTGGTTTGGTTCGGTTCGGATTTTCGGGTCACATTTCGGGTTATGCTATTCGGTTTAAGTTCGGGTTTGGATCGGGTTGGATCGGTTCGGTTTTTCTGGTTCAGGTCACCTTTGCCAGGTCTAGCCGTCACCGTTAGTGGGATGTTAGTTAGGTCTAGGATTATTATATAAGGAGGGAACCTCTGTAAGGGGGGGATCATGTTACGTAATTAGGGATTAAGAAGGGGTACCTATCAGTTGGTTCCATATGTGTTGTCCAAGAAACAAGTTAATAAATCGCATCTGTGATTGAAGTTCACATGTGAGAAGGCTGATCCTTTTAAGGATTGAAGGATTAGTAACTTCCTTATTAGATATATCCGAGTGATATGATGTCCCATTAATAGGTTGATAGTTAAAAAGATGGTGCTAATATAAGAAATTAAATGAGATTTGCTTTCGACTGAATGACCCTCATTTTCGAGATACCTATGATAAGTACTTGATTTTATAACAAACATTAACAATAGCTGATTAGATCATTGTAGGTCAGATATCTGGTGTACATTAGGGGTTATAAATTTGGTGCTTTCTTTAAAACCATAGATTAGTTTGCTTGTTTAACAGGGCTGGGAGGGATAATAGCGCAGGGCATGGAAGAACAACTGTTTCGCTGGCTGCGAGCTGCAGAATTTACCTGTGATCGTGCAGCCCTTCTTGTTGCTCAAGATCCCAAGGTATTTTGACCAAAACTTGAGTGAGTTGCTTGTTGCTATATGTATCTATATTTTGTTCGTGCATGAGGTTTGCAATGATATTGATTCTGCGTGTGTTATGTAAGAGGTGGTCATTTCTGTTCTGATGAAACTAGCGGGGGGATGCCCATCTATGGCTGATCAACTTAATGTAGAAGCATTCCTTGAGCAAGCTCGGTCCTATGAGAAGGCTTCATCAAGTCCTGTCGGCTGGTATTTAAGGTAACTGTAAGAATGCATATATATATACATGGGCATTCAATCTATGTAATCTGTTCTTTTTCCTTCCACATGAAACAACGTGCTTATGACATGATATTCGATTTCTGATGGTTTTAAGTTATAATTATGCTCTCTTACATAGGAATGCTCAAACGAGACAACTTTCTCATCCCCTTCCTGTCATGCGAGCTCGTGAAATTGATGAATGGTCAAGGAGTAGAGAGTACAGAGGCCTTCTGAACCACGCGGCACTAAGTAACACCGTACAAAAGGTTTAGTTATTGGCCTGGAGTCGAATAAAGCTTCTCCCAAATTTGAGCAAGCCCTGTTGACTAGGTATTATTTCAATTTACGACAGCTCTACTCTTTTGGTTAAAGAGCATCAAGTTGCGTACTGGAATTGTGTCTGTTTTTTATTGCTTATGTTTTTGTTTGTTATTGGCATACTGTGCTAGAAGGCCAAGCAGATCAGCGACGGAGCATGATAGTGGAGAGCGGCCCGCTGTATAGCTATTTTATCCGGTTTTAATGATTTGCTCAGATCCGATGGACCTTTGTGTGTAATGTAAGCACATAATGTGGTTGACATCCTTACATTGCCAAAGTGTGCTTCGTGTCGAGTGTGCTTCCGCCATATAACTTGCAACTCTCGATACATCTGCTTCCTGAGGCGATTATTAGTTGGCATAATCAATATTAAAAAAATGATACGACCTTTGTCAGTAGCATTAAGGTGCCGTCCGATATTCACAAATCGGGAACTTTCTACGAAACGTGGGCATAAAGTCAGTTATTGCGGGGCGCAGTTGTTGCACAATTTGGGTCGATTAATGTGATTCGGCTGCTTTACCATAACGCAGGAAAACCCTGTGTTTGCAACAAAAAGTTCTCAGTGAAATTAAGCAGAGACAATTTTACTCGTGTACCCCCAGCTTCTCTACAATCAACGTAAAATGCTGAATAGGAATATACATTACGAGCAGTTCACCCGCAAACCCTCCTCTCTCTAAATCCAGCTATCTACCGCATTGAATCCCTGCATCGATATGGAGAAGTGATTTCCGTGTATGTAATTATACTTCAGGGGTAGATTAACATCTCGTCGATCACTTACTGCCCCTCATTTATGGTCAATCACTAGGCTGCTTGCTGGTATCGATTTGCACCATTGTTCTTTAAATACAGTGGTCTATTTGCCCTAAACTGACGCACAACAAAGGTAAACTTTCACCTTCACATGTTAACTAGTTCTATGGTGAAATTCATATCTTGTACCTAAGGTCATCGTTGTTGCAGGGCTGTTGTAAGGAAGGCAGACTGTAATTTTCTATTCGGTGAATTTGGGGTAGAAGACAATACTTTTTATAAAGTGAAAAGTAAAGGGTATAATGGTATTTTGGGTATAAAATCAACCCATCTGCCAATCTTCTTTGCCGAACACTAAAATTCCAGGTAAAGATTAATCCTCACGATCAACGGAGATAGAGGCCAACATTAATGTGCAGCTTAATAACCATAAAAAATTAGAAGTCGTGAACAAACGGCACCTAAAGCCGTATACTAATGTGCTGAAGTTCATATGCATATTTTTTACTTTTTTGATAAAAGTTGGGACCCATATATTAACCAAAAGAGGAGTTGCAAAAAGGGGAGAAATGAGATGAATCTTAATCCAGCAGGCAAGCTTGAACCACAGAAGAAGATAGATGCCTGTTATCCCATCTACACCAACTAGAAGACAGATTATAAAGTTTACTAACTAGAAAAACAGAAAAGTTTTTAATCTGAGTATTACAAGGAGATAATCTTACAAAAGGTAACCGATTGAAAGCATCATACAAATTCAAATACTTCGAAACAAAAGAGATCTTTTTGCTTAACTTTTTCCCAAATGTCTCGAGTTGCAGATAGATTCATCAAGATGTGCATCCCGAGGAAACCTTCTTCGATTGCTTGAGCAATACCAAAAATGAGCGTCTGAATCTCCACTTGAGGATTGACTTAAGACGACTAGCTTTTCCGATTGAATGCTAGCTTGGGGAGGTTCAGGTGCTTTATAAGGACACCACTAGCAATGGGAGGTGTTCCTCTGTTCCTGTAACAGAAAATGTGGAGTGAAATCTCATCGTGATATAAAGTAATGAGATGATCACTAACTTTTTCATTCATCTGATAAAGCTTTGACTACATACAAAAGACTAGGACATATTAGTTTATTCCAGCTTTAATTACTTGAAAGATAGTTGGTCAGCGGTCCTTCAGAATTAAAACTCTCGGGGACTAGTTTGAGCGATGCATGTGCTAAAAGGGAGTAAACTAAGTTGTATGTCTTAAGTCAAACAATGTAGTTAGCACATCATCCCACCATTAAATTGCTTCATAAGTGATCTGTGCACTCAGGTATTAATTGGTATGTATTCTTCATTATTGATGAATTACTCATGGTTTGTTTGGACTATTTCCAACATTCAAAGATGAGGTCTTTGAGAAGTTCTTAGTATCTGCAGGTGTCCTACTAGGAAACTTTGTGGAAATAGACTTGAAGAAAAATCAAGTCAGAAGAACTTGACTAGGATCAAGAAAGTCTTTCTTAGGATCAAGTAAGTCTTTCTTAGTCTTGAAGACCCATGTACAAACCACAACATCCAATTAAAAAACCATGATCAGATCACGGGTCAGAAGAATTCGTTTAGTGTTTGATGATAACAGAAGTTTATGATAAGCTAAACAGCAAAAGAGTTGTGAATGTCTCCCCGACACATCAACGACTATTGAGAAACAGCCAGACATAACTCCATAACTAGTCACCCCAACAATCAACAAGTGCAGTATGCGAATCTTCTATCAAATGCCAGTCTTCATCAACATAGTACAATGATCGAGGGGAGTTGAAGTAGGTTTTAGGACTTCAAAATAATCAAATTGATAAAGGAATCACTATCTCTCAACAGAAGTATGTGAAAGATATACCAAAAGGATCTGGACTGGAGTCAGCAAAACCTTATGGCGATTGGCACAAAAATGAGTGTAATGACCGGCGACTGACAGGTTGACCAACGGTCTTACAAGGAGGTGATAGGATCTTTATTTGCTAGCATACCTGATCTTATTATGTATAAATGTTTTGAA
>CM041781.1:97595363-97618570 GCA_023374045.1 Limonium bicolor
TCTTTGGAAAAATTTGGTGGATATTCGGGCGTGGCAGTAAGCAGTAATGGTAAGAGCGGGGGTTGGCTATTATGTGGAAAGATGGAACTGCTATTAAACAAGTGAATTCATCCCATCATCATATATCCGTGGAGATTACCTTTGAGGGTAGTGTCCCTTTCCTCTTTACTGGATTTTATGGTTGGTCAGACTGGAAACTAAAACATTTATCTTGGAAGCTTTTGAGAATTCTGAGAGCTAATGTTGTTCTTCCTTGGATAGTAGCGGGTGACTTCAATCAGATTCTGTTCAATTTGAGAAAACAGGGGGGAAGAGTAGACATGAGAATCAGATGTTTCCCTTCAGGCAGGTTATTGAACACTGTCAGCTCCATGACGTGGTTTTTTTGGGGAGGAGAGTACTTATACTAACTGTCAGTTGGACGAGAAGAATTCTACTAGCAGATTGGATAGAACTTTTAGTTGTGCCCTGGGTTTGAAAGCTTTTCCTAATATATCAGTGGAACATCTCCCTCGTGAGAACTCCGATCATTGCCCAATCCTTATCAGGTTCTTTAGTATTCATAAAGTTCCTGATAGAATTTTCAGATTTGAAAATGGATGGTGTCTGGAAGAGAAATGTAAGTCTATTGTTCTGGAGGTATGGGGTAAGGACCATCTCAATTTTAATCAGAAATTATCAGAATGTGCTAAGAAACTTGCTAGTTGGAAAGGATGGTCCATCAAGAAGATTAAATGGAAGATTGCTGTGAAAAGAAAAGAACTAGCAGGCTATACTAAAGGCCCTATGACTCTAGGTGCCGACACCAATAGAAAGAGACTTCTCTTCGAGATAGAACTCCTTGCCATGAAAGAAGAAATTTGGTGGAAGCAAAGATCTAGGGTCTCTTGGCTCAAAGAAGGTGATAGAAATACAAGGTTTTTCATGCAAAAGCTTCTTACTCTAAGAAAGCTAATGATATCTTCGGGCTGTTGAATGAAAAGAATGACATGTGTTATACTTGGCCTCACATTGAAAAAATCTCGAGATCATATTTCCAGAAGTTGTTCTCCTCTACCTGCCCGGGGATAGATCCTTGTTTGAGGAAGCAGTGAGAAACAAGCTTAGCCCTCTCTCATCCAAGATCTCAATTCTCCTTATTCTGCTCTTGAAGTGGTTGAAGCAGTCAAACAATTGGGAACTGACAAATCTCCTGGTCTAGATGGCTTTAATGGTAAGTTTTTTAAAACCTTTTGGGATATTGTGGGCTCTCATGTAACTTCCACGGTTCTAGATGTGTTAAGAGGAGATTGCCTTCCTGAGCACCTGAATGACTACTATATTACCCTCATCCCCAAAATAAAAGGTGCTGTGAATATTGAGAACTTTAGACCCATAGCTCTCTGCAACTTCACTTACAAAATCATTTCCAAAATCCTAGCCACAAGAATCCAACCTATGCTTCATTCTCTTATTTCTGATAATCAATCCGGCTTTGTGAAGGGTCGGTTGATTTCAGATAATATCATTCTAGCAGGAGAACTCCATCATTTCTTAGATAAAAGTCGAGCCACTAAAAAAGGTTTTTTGCCTTAAAAACAGATCTTAGTAAAGCCTATGATCGTTTGGAATGGGGTTTTATTTATAAAGTCCTTAGTGCGATGGGTTTTCCTTCCAACTGGTTAACTCCAGTTATGAATTGCATTACTTCTGCGCGATGTGCTATCTTGATTAATGGGTCCCCAGGGGAATACTTCAATCAAACCAGGGGCATTAGACAGGGAGACCCTTTGTCTCCTTTTCTGTTCATCTTAGTCCAAGAAGCTCTATCCAGTTTTCTTAATAAGTCTGACCTTGCTGGGAAGTACAAAGGTATCAAGTTAAATTTTAACAGTCCATCTATCTCTCACCTGGCTTTTGCTGATGATGTCATCTTCTTTGGAGTTGCCTCAGAAAAGAATGCTTCCTTCCTTAGCAACACATTAAAGAAATTCCTCTTAGCTTCTGGTCACCACATAAACCTTGCAAAATCTGAATTAGTGTTTAGCAAAAAGCTAAGAACTCCACAAAAAGCCCCCATCACCAAAGTCTTTGGAGTTCCTGAAGTTCCTCAATTTTCTAAATACCTTGGTCTACCGTTGAAGATTGGTAGGAACAAATCACAAGTTTTTGAATACTTAGTGAATGCTATCCAAAAGAGAGTTTCTGCTTGGAGTAGACCTATGTCACAGGCTGCTAGATCTATTATGGTGAGTAGTGTTCTACAAGCCATTCCTTGCTACTCTATGACACTCTTCCTTCTCCCAAACACAGTTGTTGCCAAAATAAATTCCCTTATTTCAAGTTTTTGGTGGGGGGGGGGGGGTACAAAATCTTCCAAGCCAATGTATTGGATGAAGTGGAGTAAGGTATGTAAAAAAGTTGACGATGGTGGTTTAGGTTTTAGGAATGTGGAAGAGTTCAATAAAGCCTTACTCATGAAGCAGCTTTGGAGAATTCTTTCATTTCCAGAATCTTTGATGGCTAAGACTCTAAAAGCCCGATACTTCCCCAATTGCAGTGTCATAGATGCGCCTCTTCCCTTGAACGCTAGTCAGATTTGGAAATCCTTGCATCCAAATATCAGTCTCCTCAAAATGGGTATAAGGAAGCAAATAGGAAATGGGATTTCTACTCCCTTCTGGAACTTCCCTTGGGTTCCTAGATCTGGAGCTTTCCATATAAATTCCCAAAATCAGTCCCCTACTTCTCCTACTAGCATGGTTGCGGATTTTATTAATCCAGTCCTTGGTACTTGGAATATTCAAAAACTTAATCAACACCTAAGCTCCTCAGAAAGTGCTTTTATAAACTCTTTACCCTTATACCCTAATAAGAATGACCAGTGGGTTTGGCACTATACTAAAGACAACTCCTATTCTGTCAAGTCCGGTTTCAATCTGATTCAAAATACCAAGGAGAGTCAATCTCTTTACCTAGTACTTTTTCCAACATCAGTAAGAGAATCGACAACAACTTGACTCCCCCTCGGGCAAGATTGATGATTTGGAAATTCTTGAATGACATTACTCCCTACCAAGGTAATATTGGTAACAGAATTGGTGGAAATACATATTGTTACTTTTGTGGAAAGAAAGATACTCCTGCTCACTGTTTCTTCAAATGTTGCTATGTTACTGATATTTGGGGCTCTAGTGTTAACATTCACACTGTTCCAAAAGCAGAAGGTGGTGCTATCATAGATTGGTTTATTGAGCAAGCAAACCAATGGGGGAGAATTAAGCTGTCCTCAGTTATTAATAACATGTGGGCTATTTATGATGCTAGAAATAGATGCAGGCATGACGATTCCCTGGCCTGGTGGACTGTTGTAGAGAAGAATCTAGCTTATATTGAGGCTTTCAAAGCCACCTTAAATGTACAAACGCAGAATGTGGAAACATCGATTAAGTGGAATCCCCCTCCTCCAGGATTCATTTCTATCTCATTTGAGGTGTTCTCGAAGAAGAACCTCCCTTTCCAGATTGGTGGTTTATTCAGGAATGAGGAAGACACTCCTTTTCTAGCTTATAACAAGAAGATGACAAGCACTTGTAAAGTGCAGTTCGCAGTTATCAAAGCAGCACTTACTGCTGTGGAACTCGCTATTAAAGGGGGTAACCATAGTATCTGCTTCGACAACTTGAAGGATGATTACTTCACAATCATGTTTGGTGATGATAATGATCTTTTGCCAGAGATAAGAGAAGGAAGGTCTTGTTTAAGAAACCTTTGTAACTCTCTTGATAGTTATATTTGTATTAACTCTAATGGGTATTTTAATTTTCCAACTCTATTGTTGTAGATCTTTTAATGGATCTCCTTCAGATGTAAAAGTGTGGGAAGGGAATCAATTGCCTTATCGCATAGTCAGTGCTTGTAATTTGGACAAGGAACTCTGTGTGTAATGTGACTTTTATTAGTAATGGAAGTAGAAGGTTTATTCAAAAAAAAAAAAGTTCCTTCAAAGCTCCTGTCTTACCCATATTTGTCAGGAGGTAGGCTTCAGTCAATCTCTCTAAATAAGACCA
Organism: Limonium bicolor; assembly: GCA_023374045.1. Taxonomy (NCBI): domain Eukaryota; kingdom Viridiplantae; phylum Streptophyta; class Magnoliopsida; order Caryophyllales; family Plumbaginaceae; genus Limonium; species Limonium bicolor. The sequence continues at coordinate 97,599,413 of CM041781.1, forward strand.
ATAAACGTTATTGAACTGACTACAGAGCAAAGTAACATCATTTAAAACGCTAAAGTCTGCATGCGGATATTTTTATGAGGAATCAATCTCGGTCTACAGTTTCTACTGCTACATCTCACACCAATGCGTACAAGCATATTTGGGCTACTGACGTTCCACCGAGAGTTAAGCTGTTTGGCTGGAAAATAGTAACAACTAAACTCCCTTGCAAAACAGTCATAAAAGACAGAATCAAAACTAATGTGCCCATTAGTGTTTTTTCTGTGATAGTCCAGAAACAATGGTACATGCACTAGACCAATGCCCAGTTGTTCGCCTTTTGTGGTCCATCTTTGTTTTGATATACCTACCACTCTCCATTCTATTGAAGCTTTTCAAGATTGGTTCTTACAGCTGTGCAATCAGAAACCGAAGTCCATGGTGGACAGTTATCTTTGTTTTCTCTAGAAGATCTGGTTCGCCCGTTGTCAAGCTACTCATGGTCATGTTCGCGCTTTTGATCAGGGGTGGAGCCAAGCAGATAGTTTTCTTCAACAGGCAATGACTTCGTCGTATACTAGTCCTGCTGTTCTACAATGTCACTGTCAATCTCGTGTAGGTCATGCCTGTGTGGCTCGGTCAAGCTCCAATCTCTTGTTTGTTGGATGTGAAGGTTATGGGGCTGACTTAGTTCCCTCGGATGTCGAGGCCTTTGCTATCGAAGCGATGTGATGAATCTGGCTTTTTCTCATAGTCTCCGGACTTTTAGGGTGCTCACGGATTGCAAGGCTATTGCCCAATATCTCTAAGATGGGGGACCTTCCTCCCTAATGCCATCCACAACTGTTATACTAGATTGAATTTTAGCAAACCTAAACAAATTTCATGATGTTCAATTCTTTTATATATCTAGGGATGTCAACATCTCCGCGCACTGTCTAGCTAACCATGTTCGGCCTAAATAGCAAACGGGTTCATGGACTCCGACTAATATTCCGGAATTTGTACTCAAACTTGTCTCTTAATATTCTTTTCCATGGTTAAAAAAAACGATGTTTAACACAAACATGTGCCAGTCCCTTGAGACGCTGCATATTTGCCAGATAGTCCAAGAAGATCTCGATGCTCGAACTTGTAAATAAATTTTAAATTTAAGTAGGTCCCACTGTGCATGGTAGGTACGCAGGAAATTTTTGAATTTATGAGGAATAGTAGAGATAGGGATTGAGATAAGCTGGAAGCCAGGAACTGGAAGTAGCACGGGATCATTAATATGTCTACGCGGGAGTTAAGAGGAGTGTGCCATTATTGTCCGTCCGCCATGCCATTCGAGCACCTTCAGATTGGAGTCCAATCCTATGTGTGGCTGGCCGAATCAGCATGGACCGGCGTTTGGCCATCCATATATGTGGCTGATCCTGATTGGAGTCAAATTCTTCCCAGTGCAGTCCAACACTTAGATTTTTTTTTTGATAGTTGACTGGCGAAACCAGGTAAAGACGGTAATACTGCGGCAAGTGCCCTTCTCGCCAATAAGTTACAAGAGTAAAAAATCAAGAAACTACCGAACAAAGAAATTGGAAACGTGAAGCTACGTTACAAATAAATGAGGGAGAATAAATTCCGTGAAGAAAGTATAACGTGTGATGGGAGAGAACAATCTTGACGGCACCATTCGAGACTAAGCCTCTTCATTGTGTCTGCTGCTTCAGCCCATACTGGGGAGCGGTTTTCAAAGATTTATCTGTTTCGTTGGTTCCAGATGGCCCATAGTGTGAAGAATAGAGATGTCATCCAAAGCTTGTTTCTCTTATATCTGGTAACACCGTTCCATGCCTGAAAGAGAGCTAGAGAGGACTGTGGGAAAACGAAAGTCATTCCCCACCAATCAAGTAGTCGAACCCAGAGTGACTTTGAAGCCATGCAGTGAATGAAAATATGGTCTGCAGTCTCTACAACTCGCTTGCAGAAAATGCATCTCACCTGACCCACTGGGATTAGGTTCCTTGCAAAGAGAAGATCCTTAGTTTGAATCCGTCCTTGAAGGATTATCCATACCAGAAGCTCGATCCTTGGCGGAGCAAGTTTGCGCCAGAAAGCCCGACACCACAGGATTGGATTTGAAGCTTGCTGGTTGATTACAGCATTATAAAAAGATCGTGATGTGTAGTCTCCACCTGGATTACCAGACCATTGGAGGCGATCATCGCTATCTGAAGGTTGCAGCGCTGCAAAGCTTAGTAAGGCAAGCAGTTCCGTCACCTGAGCTCGTTCATACAGGAAAAAAGAGCGCCGCCAGATGAGGGACCAATCCCAGGAGTCACCGTTCCAGTGGCCCATGTTAAAAACAGTAACTGCCTTTTGTTCAGATAACAAATACAGACGGGGGAAGCGACTCTTCAGCGTAAAGGGGCCTAAGTCCAACACTTAGATGGCCGCCTGCAAGACCCAACCCCAATTCCTATAAATAAAGCTCTTCCTCAAAACTTCTAAGGTGTAACTAGCACCATAGAAATCCCTATACTCTCTCCTTGACACACCCCTAAGGCATTCTTTGGATTTAGGAATTAACCACTCTACTTTTGAGCACCAGAAGAAATTATAGCTGGCTAGCTCCCTGGTTTGAAAATTTTAAAATCCTGTATATTTCAGTATCTTATTACTTCAATTCAAAACTTCTTAAATCTTCAATCGGAGATGAAGAAATTAGTGAAATTTTCCTTTCCTGAACTACAGACTATATATAATTACTTCAAGATATGCATTCTCATTTTCTTTATTATCTTTTACATCTTTCCATTCATCGTTTCCTATCTTTTCATTTTCAGTTTTCAAATCCCTAATTTCTAATGATGGTGGAATCTATGTAGTCGCATCCTCCTGCGTCCAGATCTATTTGAATATCTAGTACCTCCAACAACGAGCAGTGAAAATCTCTCCATGGCACCTTGTTTACATTCGCTATTTGCAATCTCTTTCAAGAAAAGAATCCATGTTGAATTGCATTCTCAATCAAGAAGAGTTTTTGTATTCCCTACTTTGCTTTTCAGTATAATACAGCATTTATACAGTGAGCTTACAGCTTAATGAAACAAAACTAACTACCTGCTGACTAATACAAGCGCCTCATAAATGTTATAAACTAACGTGACTAAAATGATACATACATAATATATGAAGCCCGCTTAACAAAGGCGTGAATCTCGACCGACTGAAACACTAAGCAAAAGATGAAGACCGGCATCACGAATAAGAATTTGTTCTTTGTAGGTAATTCGATGTTCTATACAAAACCGTCTTAAATTACTCCTCCCGAACACACGTGAATTATAAAGACCCGTGGTGGATTTTTCGACAGTAATAGATCTTTTAAGATGGTTAGTATAAAACCGTCACGTAATTACATATTATTTAAGACAGTTATTATGGAACGGTTCTTTTAAAAGTCTTAATAAAAGATACTTATATTGGAACATCTCTTAAAAAACTTGACTATCATTCCCCGCGCCTCCTCTATCGATCACCGTCACACCTCTATTCTCTTTCGACGTCGTCGCTTCCGCCATTGTTGCCACCGCAACCCAGTCACCGCCTTTCTCCACCACCGCAACCCAGTCACCGCCCTTCTCCACCACCGCACCTAATGTTACTGCGCTTCTCTATTGGGCTAGTGGGTCAGCCCAGAAACCTCATTCCAGCCCATGATTTTCATGTTGTAATTTACACTATGTAGGATCGGATAACTGACACAAACCAACTCAAGGTGTTAGTCAGTGAGATGGTTTGACTCAGTCGTGCTAAGTATGTGGAAACACTTAGTCGAACTAAATGAGTGGAAGCAATTACCCAAATTTGAAGTTAGAAAAGACTCAAACGAGATAATTTAGATTAACGATCTGATAAGCCTCAGACTTATCATATTTTAGTAGATATAATTATAAGATTGTTAGCCAAATTAGGGTTAGAATAGTTAATATTTGTGTTATATTATGTATAAACTTTATTATATATGTGCAGGCTTATGTTTCTATGTTTTTATACAAGGAATAGCTTCTGACCAAGCAATGCCGGATAGTTGCTGCACGACACAAGTATGGAACAGAAAGGAAGTACTGCCGGGCATAGATCCGGGTACGTCCGTGAAAAGTCATCACCATTCGCCAAAAGATAGCAGTTATTGACCGTTGACGACTCACCCGATGCCGGGTATTGTGCCGGGCATCCCCTGTCCGGCACATGCATCGTTTCGCTCCAATTTGGCGGTTTCGACCGTTAAACGGTTGGCACATGTTTATTATATGCCGGGTACTTTCTACCCGGCATTACATCCGGCATAAAGAGAAAGTGAAGTCTATAAATAGGCCGTGAGCCTATTCATTTCTACACACTTGAACATATCTATACACTCCATCCACACTTCATTTCCGCCCACATCCCATTGTTGGTGTCCAAGGCATTTCTACGGATCCATCCACGAAGAAGAAGAAGAGAGGATCTTTGTCAGGGTTAAGGCTATGACCAATCTCCTTCTCCCTTTTGTATTTCTTCTTTATTTGAGTGGATGGTGAAGTAAGAATCCTTGTTAGGTTTTGGTTAGGGATGAGTTCTTCCTTGTAAACACTTTGATCATTCAATATATATATTCTTACAAGTTTTACTAAGATTCAGATTTTCATATAAGGCAGAATGAGATCGCAACTTGTTCTCCTATCTTCTAAATTCTACTTGAGGTTCAAAAGACAAGAGTGTTTTGGTTAAGGAGTCTTAGTGGTCTTTTACCGTTGTTAGATGCAGAGGTGTAGATGACAACACCGAAAGAGTTGAATAACCTAATCCATTTTCGTTATTTGGTCGAATACTGACGAGAGATTGTTGGGTTCGAATTGGATAATGAGTCCTTGTTTTCAGAAGTGAAGGCTAGAATAACAATGCGCATTTTTGTTCTTGTCGGGTCTAATGTTGGGTTGTTTGTGTCCGGCATATTCAACGTCTTTGAATATGCCGCGCATAACTATCCGGCAGGACATCCGGCACGTTCATTTGTTCGGGTGATTTCAGAAACTTGATATGTATTAAATGTTCATAGTGGCACTTAGGGTTGATCTAGTATCGAATCATACATTAAATAGGTTTATTTAGTTTTCTTAGTTTAGAATCAATATTTACTTTTCCCCCTTGTTATAGAATAGGTAATTGCCGGGATTAGGACTAGTTTTCTATAACTCCCTTGGGTTCGATACTCTCGGTCGTAATTTACTCACGTTGTACTCCGACCGGGAATTGTTTGCTACCCGTAGTAGAGTTGTAGGATTAGTTTATTATTTTATTCTTTTTGTATATAGTTTTTCCCTACAATTTTCCTGTTAACAAAATGGCGTCGTTGCCAAGGACTTGGAATTAGTCCAAGTCCTAAAAATGGTAATCGCCCTATTCTTTATTCTTTCATTTTTTTCTTTATTCTTGAAATTAATACGTTCGTTTTTTTATCTAATTGAATATGCCGGATATTACGCCGGGCATCTGAAGTCCGATATATGCAGAGGATGTTCCATGCCAGACACATTTTACCTTCCTTTTTTGTTTATTTCTGTAAAAATGTTAGATTTTCATTCAATGCATTCTTTTATCCCTTTATTCTTTACTTCTAATTATATATATTGATTCACTAATCTATTTACTCACTTAATTCTCTTGTAAATGTATAATCAAATTGCTGCGGATGAGGCAGTGCCGTTCACAAAGCCGGATAGGAACTCCCGGCTTACCAAAAAAATCCTTGTGCCGGATCAAACATATCCGGTACTCAACCCGGCACTGAGTGAATTCAGGAAGAAGCACCCCAGGGAGATATGTCGTGCGGATGGCCGGGTATCTTATACCCGGCATTATAAAAAAGTTCAATGTGCCGGATCCCGAAAACCCGGCAAGCAACCCGGCACGTCACGAAAATTCAAAAAAAATAACATCGGGTAAGTTCTATTTTTACTTTCTACCCTACCACAACAAACGCCGCACAGCAACCTCCCAAACCAGTCACCGCTCTTGAAGCTCCTAGCACTGCTCCACTGCATTCTAGGACCGATTCGCACCACCAAGACCACCTGCATTCTGCTTGTCGATTCCATTTCAACATTTACAAACAACCAGGTTCCCCTAATCGTTTACTACTGATTTCTAAATTCGATTTTAGTTTTTTTTTCAGTTCAATATGTCATTTTTGTTAGAGTCGTGGCTTAGTATAGCGATTTAGGAACTTGGGAACATTTTGTAGTTGATTTTGGAGTTCTGGTGTGATTTTGCGCGTTTCTGTAAAATTCTGGGTTCGTTGTTTGAATGTGCCGGATGTGTTCTGTTCGGCATCCCGTCTGGCAGTCTGTTGTTTGAATGTGCCGGGTGGATTCTGTCCGGCATCCTGCCCGACATTCCTGTCTGAGTAATTCTCCTTTGCTTATTATAACTCTAACTTCTGAATTGATACTTAAGATAGTGTGTGTGATAATTTCTGCAATTGTACATCTGAATTATAGGGATATGACACCTCTTTAGCTCCAGTTTTTCAGGATTTAAAATTCTTGTAAACTAATGAGCTACCATTTTCGGGTTGTCTATGGTATCTTCCTCTTTTCTTTTCTCATAGATGCCTCGCAGAAGAGCCACCACCCCTCCACACGCTTCATGTTTTGACTCTGAGGAGGATGAGCTCTTTGAGCAGGCAGATGCAGCCCTCGTTGACGCAACTACAGAGGAGGAGAAGGCTCCTCCTGCACCTGCGCCACCTCGTCGATCTACCACTCGGGCAGGCAAGGAGCCAGCCTCCAGCAGTGCCGCACCGCCTCCAGCCAAGAAGACAAGGGCTGGCAAGAGGAAGAAGAGGACTTCTCCAGAGACTCAGAGTGGCCCTGTATCCACTTCTTCAGCTCCAGAGCATGATGACTTTGGTACGCCTCCTCCTCTCCCTCCCCACATTCCTGTGTGCCTACCTTTGATGAGGAAGGATTCGTAAATCCGTCTACTGCTCAGTACTTTCATCAGTCCAAGATGAAAGGTAAGTGGGTGCGGGAGAGGCGAGTTCATCCCGAGGTCTGCCTACTCTCTGTGATTTCAGAGCTCTTCTCACGACATGGCTGGTTGGGGATTTTAGACATTGGCCATGGGCACTTTTACCCCGGGTTGGTGCATGAGTTTTACGCCAACTTTGAGTACCGTGGGGCCCCCCAGACTTCAGGAGTTTTGATCCGCTCCTTTGTATCTACACGTTGCATCATCATTACTCCAGAGAGCATCGCATAGATCTTGGGCATCGACACTGATCCTCGACAGCGATCCTTCAGCCGTCAGACTCTTGCAGATGCTCATAGCGCTATCCGCTCTCGGTTTGGATCACGCACCCGCTATATGGATAGAGCTCATACTAAAGAGCGAGATGTGATCCCCCTGACCTACATCGCCGATCTCCAGTTGCGTGTGGCCATGGAGATTATCCGCCATAACATTCGGCCGTGCAAGCATGACGAGTTGAATGATATGGACTGTGCATTGCTGCAGTATCTTCTCGGACCAGCTCAGGGAGCAGTCGACTCGCGGTTCCCGGTCCAAGGATTGATGTTCGCGCAGTTGGTCCACGCCATCATGCATCGAGAGGGACAGCGCCCCATCTTCCCCATGCTCATTCACCAGCACATTATGTAGACGCTAGGGGAGACTCAGATTCCTGGAGGCCTACACTTTCATCCCGAGTCTGCCCCTATTGATCGTGCTCTCCTTCGACGCTGGTGGTTTAGAGAGTCACCCTCAGGGGAGTTCCTAAATGTTCCCCCAGATCAGAGGTCCAGGACCCCTACTGCACAGGACTACCCCAGTTATTAGGGGGAGGGTACTCAGCTATTACTGCCTCCACCACCTCCGATCTCACCGCACCGCCTCCTACCTCTACTTCAGATGCAGACCCTAGAGTGGCTGCAAAGCTCGATCACTTTCGTCAGGAGCTCCAGCAGCAGCACCACTCTATGGAGGCCTTCCAGGCCGTTCAGCAGGCCGCGTGGGGTGATTTTGATTCCTTCTGGCAGAGTTATGAGGGGATGCGCACAAAGTTGACTACGAGAGTAGACTCTGTTGTGCAGCAGCATTTTGAGGTTGGGCAGAGGCGGGAGGCGTTTGAGGAGCGTATATCTTAGCGCTAGGATGAGCAGGAGAGGCGGGTTGATGACCGTCTCTTGTTAGTTGTGGATCAGATGAACAAGACATTGGCGGCCGACAGAAAGAAGGCCAGAAAGGAGATGAAGTAGAGGGTATCATGTTCCATAGCTGCTTTGGTCAAGAATCTTCTATGTCGGGACAAGGAGAAGAGGAAGGCGCGCCGAGAGGCGAAGAAGAAGGGGCTCCCAACCCCTAGCTCTTCTAGCCTATCTGATGTTCCAAACGCTTCCCCTGACTCTTCTTCAGATTCTCCACCACCATTCTCCTCCACGCAGGCAGCAGTTCATTAGTTCTTTCTCTCTTTCTCTGTTTATTTTAGTTATTTTTATTCCATTTCCTTCCATTTCCCTTTTGTTTTTCTTTTAGTTTTATTTGCTTTTATTATTCTTGTATGCCTAATGGATTATCATTTAACTCTCTCTTATATTATGGAACTTGTGTACTTTTGTGAGTTGTTTTTGTTACAGTTGCCTTTATTTTAGTTGGCTAATGCTGTGACAATTCTGATTCCTCGGCTCACCACAAGTGTCGGGCATTTATGCTCTCATTCTTCCAAAGAGGGAGTTTTTTTCTTTTTTTCTTTTTTCTTTTATTTTATTTTATTTTTTACAACATTCTTTCATTCTTTTAATTCTTTATTCTTTTGAACACTGGGGACAGTGTTCCTGCCAAGTGTAGGGCAGGGTCCCCCCTTAAAAAATTATTTTTTTTAAAAGAGTTAGCATATAAATAATATGTTATAAGCTGAGATCTTATCAATGTTCTACTAAGCTTTTGCATGTCGTTGACAAAGTAAGATTAGGGAAGGATGAATGCTTGTTCTCTCAAGAGGTAATCTTTCTAATGACTTGCAGATTCATGTTTTTAACTTCTTGATTCTCTTTGTTAACATGAGTATATGACCTTACTCATATTTCTATCTCTTATTTACTTCTGGGTATTATTTTTCTTTTCGTTTTCGAAATGGTGAGAATTCTTTTGGGTGAATATCTCAAATAGGGATTGTGTGAAAGAAAAGGAAAAAAAAAGAAGCTTTAAGAAGAAAAAAAAGAAAAGAATCTTCTTTGAAATAACGAGGCATTATAAGGTTGCAAAAATTGCCTCAAAATAAAAGAAATAAATGAGAATTTTTCCTTTTTTTTCTCCTAAATTCCCCATTCTTCAAATGCAAAAAAAATCATGGTTGTTCAGAAACCCTTGAAACATAGGGCTGAAATATAAAGACCATCGATGAGTGTCTTCGCCACATTCAGAAACTCTTGAAAAATAGAGCTGAATGTTGGAAACAGGAAAAATTCTCGTTTGTTTCTTTTATTTTGATCGGTTTTGAAATTCTTTATTTTTATACCCATTAGTATGTTTTTGATAGATAAGGACGATTAAGTGATACTTATGAAATAGAGTGAGACAGTTTAAATGTTTATCTAACTGTCATTCTAGAGATTATCTGTTTGTGCATAAGCAATTACTCTTTTCTAATCTAGTTTTGCTCGAGGACTAGCAAAAGGTAAGTGTAGGGCCTTGATAAGCCTCAGACTTATTATACTTTAGTAGATATAATTATAAGATTATTAGCCAAATTAGGGTTAGAATAGTTAATATTTGTGTTATATTATGTATAAAGTTTATTATTATGTGCAGGCTTATGTTTCTATGTTTTTATACAAGGAATAGCTTCTGACCAAGCAATGCCAAACATAATGCCGGATAGTTGCTGCACGGCACAAGTATGGAGCAGAAAGGAAGTACTGCCGGGCATAGTGCCGGGTACGTCCTATCCGGCACAAGTGAAAAGTCGTCACCATTTGCCAAAAGATAGTAGTTATTGATCGTTGACGACTCAACCGATGCCGGGTATTGTGCCGGGCATCCCCTGTCCGGCATATGCATCGTTTCGCTCAAATTTGGCGGTTTCGATCGTTAAACGGTTGGCACATGTTTATTATGTGTCGGGTACTTTCTACCCGGCATTACATCCGGCATAAAGAGAAAGTGAAGTCTATAAATAGGCCGTGAGCCTATTCATTTCTACACACTTGAACATATCAATACACTGCATCCACACTTCATTTCCACCCACTTCCCATTGTTGGTGTCAAAGGCATTTCTACTGATCCATCCACGAAGAAGAAGAAGAAGAAGAGAAGATCTTTGTCAGGGTTAAGGCTATGACTCTCCTTCTCCCTTATGTATTTCTTTTTTATTTGAGTGGTGGGGAAGTAGGAATCCTTGTTTGGTTTTGGTTAGGGATGAGTTCTTCCTTGTAAACACTTTGATCATTCAATATATAAATTCTTACAAGTTTTACTAAGATTCATATTTTCATATAAGGCAGAATGAGATCGCAACTTGTTCTCCTATCTTCTAAATTCTACTTCAGGTTCAAAAGACAAGAGTGTTTTGGTTAAGGAGTCTTAGTGGTCTTTTACCGTTGTTAGATGCAGAGGTGTAGATGACAACACCGAAAGAGTTGAATAACCTTATCCATTTTCGTTATTTGGTCGAATACTAACGAGAGATTGTTGGGTTCGAATTGGATAATGAGTCTTTGTTTTCAGAAGTGAAGGCTAGGATAACAATGCGCATTTTTGTTCCTGCCGGGTCTAGTGTCGGGTTGTTTGTGTCCGGCATATGCAACGTCTTTGAATATGCCGCGCATAACTATCCGGCACGTTCTTTTGTTCGGGTGATTTCAGAAACTTGTTATGTATTAAATGTTCATAGTGGCAGTTAGGGTTGATCTAGTCTCGAATCATACATTTAAATAGGTTTATTTAGTTTTCTAAGTTTAGAATCAATATTTACTTTTCCCCCCTTGTTATAGGATATGTAATTACCGGGATTAGGACTAGTTTTCTATAAGTCCCTTGGGTTCGATACTCTAAGTCGTAATTTACTCACGCTGTACTCCGACCGGGAATTGTTTGCTACCCGTAGTAGAGTTGTAGGATTAGTTTATTATTTTATTCTTTTTTTATATAGTTTTTCCCTATAATTTTCCTGTTAGCACGATCGAAAGATCGAAGGACTTAGTTGAACTCAACAAGATACACAAAATATGTTATTTTATTTCCTGGTAAAAAATAAAACAACTTACAATGCCCACTCCGTAGATGAAATCTACTTCGTGGTTTTCACTCACTCACCCAGTACAATATCTAATCAGCTCGATGATAAGTGTAGTGAAACTAGGATCTTCCTAGAATGAGTCTCTCTAGAAGCTTTAACTGTATTTGGTACGAATTCTCTCTCTCTGTAACACCCCGTCCACTAATTTGTAATTAAAGACAATTATCAACGCCCATCACATATAATATCGCAGCGGAAAAACAAATTAATTAAACTCCATGGTAACAGTCTAACTAGCAGAATACATACCGAGTTCCAAGATTCTGGATTATACAAAAGTGTAGATGGAATTCCCAAATACGAAAACGAGTAGAATGAAAAGCAAAAGTTTTCCCTGGTACGTAAATCTACCCCGCCTACTCTCGGTCGGGTCTCCTCAGCATCCGGTACCTGAAATGGGGGGTGCCCAAACGGGCTCGGCAAACTACGCTGGTATGAAAACGTGCAGCCCACAAGCTGCCGAGCCACACACGACTAATTTGGTCGTTAACATGCAGTTCATTTACATGATCAATATAAAATAACAGTAAACACGACAACGTACACAGCACAAGTAATGTAATCAAAAAGATAACACCCCATACAAAAATAAGACGCCATGAGTCAAGTCAGTGTTCTGTTTTATTATCGTAATATGCTTCACTTAATCATTTGAGGATAATCCACACAATGGGACCATCAATTCTCTTATTTGTTATATCATTTATCTCAGTATAATTTAATCGAGTTAGAAAGGTATGGATAAACTCTTCAGGCGAGAATGGGACTCTCGCGAATTTTTATGGGGAACCGAAAATCGGTCCCACCGAGATTAATGTAACTGCCTCTTATTGAAAGTATACGTGTAACACCCCTCTCAATAATCACGATATAATCTCTCACGTAGCAATAAATAAAACGTCTCGCAGCGGAAAAACAAATAACCATTACAAAACTCACTCGGGTGTCACCGGCCGTTACTCGCCCATGCGAGCAACGCAGCCAAACTACATCCAACTTCCAATACAAATAAACTGCTAACCGCAGTGATGACGAGAAACTCCTATACATCATACTAAGTCCATAAACCATGAACATCGACAAGTGAGCATCTACCCAATCCTAAAAATACACAACCTTACCATAAGACCATACACCATCTTCATTACTATACCACATCTCCAGTTACCCTGTTCCTGCTCTTCGGCTCCGACAATGATCAACAACCTGAAATGGTGTAGTATCAGCGATAGACGCTGAGTATGCCGGGCCTGGACCCTAATGGTCACTTGTCATTTTAACCATCTTATTATTAGATCGGTTTCATGCTTTACCATTTTACAGTTATATTCAATACTGTAGTAAACATGCATAATAAATTTAACCATCCATCCAAATATCCATACATTCAACCATCCATCCAAATATCCATAGAATATTTCAAATAACATTTGTATATCGAACGTATCGAGCAATAACAATTTAATGTACCATGTTCATTCGCCGTAGCGTACAATTTTCATATTTAATTTACCTTAGCCTTGTAGGCTCCATCCAACCATCAACACACAACAAAATAACCACAAGTATAACCAATGAACAACAAAGCGAAACAACGAGAATAATAAACAAGTATTAAGTCTCATCCATGGTATTGTTCGCCACTGTATAAGTCTCAATTGTTTTAGTTGTTCAGTTATACCTAGTGACAATGTCTCGTTAATACGACATGTCTCTAGTTACCCATATATTATGGCGGGTCACCCACGGCAGTAGCCACTCCAACGGTAGAGTCTCCGACCAACGAGCCATTCTAGCTCACGGGAAATTTTCTTGATACTTACGGACCCGTACGCGGACATCCTGGTATCGTTTTTGTGATCACAGCGCGCACCAAGAGCCACATCCTCTTGGCTTTACTTCCATTCCATTAATTAATTAATTATACCATCGCATCGCATTACCAAATTTTCTAACACAGCAGACTAAGGTCATTAGTCCAATCCGGAGTCTGTAAACTCGGGATCCAGTGTTAGATACGAGAGCGGCGTATAGAAAGGCCAATGCTCCGTATAAAAGTCTCAGATAATATGTATATCTTATTATCTTAGTGCTACAACGTTTTTCTGTCGTTCCTTATATTTTATATAAGATAGCACCATAGCCGCTAGTTCGTTTTATATATAGGTTCATATATACGAACCAATACTGTTAACTCAACAACAGTAAATAATAAGCAGCTATAAATATACAATTCATGCATATTAATTATCACATTCAGACAAACAATCTTATCACAGATCACACAGAAGTCTGAACTGAGGAAGCCCTCAGAGACAATCCGAGACACATAACAACATACAAGTTATATCAACCAAATCCGAGCCCAAGGAGCAACCTTAGGACAACTCGGATCAAACCCCTTTACATACCGTTCACCCTGATTGTATTACGGTGGAGTATGAATCAGCAAGATCCTATGCTCCGTGTAGTCCGCTAGCTCGTCGAGCGTCTTGTCAGAAGTACAATCTAAACGGTAATAAACTATAAGTCAGTCTCCATGACTAACTACATCCGGTATTTCCGAATAATAAGTAACCCCGACAGTTCACCCCTGTTCTCTACAGTTGTTCGTTACAGGTTTCTCTAAAACAGTCGGCTTTGTTACTTAAAACGCGTACGTCAAAACTATTTCAACTGTTAAGTTTAATTCATTATATTTCTTTTTAATCTTGTCCACCATCCAGCTTAGGTACATATTCTATAGTTGCATGTATTCATGCATGATTGTAGTATATTATTATTTTTGTATTGTATCCAAAACTCATAACTTATAGTTCATGACTATATATATTTTTTTATAACCACCACCATTAAATCATATGGTTTCCAACCAAAAGATATATCCACCTTATATACATTATCCTTGTGTATGTATATATTTACCATGTAGGTAATTCCCATGAGTTTAATAAACTCTTATATCATATGTTACATTTTATCATCTTATGTTAGATGATTATTCCCATTAGTTGTATTGTATTGTACAACTTATATTAAGATTGTTATCCCAATATTATGTAACATTTTGCGTTGTACATTTATAACTCCTAAGGTTTATTCAACAAATACCTTAGTTTATAAATCCCATTTATTTATCGTTTGTCACATTATTTTATGTGAGTACCCTTCCTTATATTAATTCCATCCAAACCATATCATTGTCATAACATTTATAATATTATAGACCTTAGTCTAAAATTCATCTTTCAACTCTTATTAACTCGGTATAGCCCTTAACTTAATTAAAATTCCGTTTTGACCACACAGCATTATGTATGTTATACCAAAATACTAATACCATTTGATATGATATTTTTATTTCCTTTAACTCATAACCCATGGTTTTTATACAAAACTATTGTATATTGCCTCATAGGCTGTAACACCCCATCCAACAATAACACACTTACAATAAACTGCAGCGGATAAACAACCTCATCACATTACTTATCTCGTTGGTGTCACACGCCGTTAGCCACCCACGTGGCTAACAAGGCTAATACATACACATTGTACCAGTCTGATGGGCTAAATTTCCGAGCGACTACACATTACTATCCCTTTCCATTAATCACAACAACAACATACACCTTCCAACTATACCGAGTATTTATAACTAATGCCGATAACAATTTCGGTCTTACTACACTACTGTATATATACAACATAAACGATTACCATGTACAACGACTACCCCGTCCTACTCTCGAACGGCTTCCAGCTCCTTGTACCTGAAATAGGAAAAGAAGAGAAAGGGTGGCCCCCAAGGGGCTCAACACCTTTGCTGGTATGGTAATCCCCGCAGCCCACATGCTACCGGGCCACACACAACTAATTGTCGTCTTAGCATGCGATTGATTATATTTAAATCGTGCATGCAACTGTAAACACACCACATAACATTTCGCCTCAACGGGCTCATCTAACGGATAATATATCCTTACTTAATAAGTCACTCATGGTATTCATTATCCCTAGAGTGTTTCTCCTCTAATGGAGCTACTTCCTTAATAGGCGACACTTACCCTTAAATCGGGTTATCCTTAAACACCTCCTTTCTCAAACTGGGATTCATATCCATGATCCACACACTTCATATCTCACAATATATATCATTCCTCACATACAAACTTAACAACACTTTGCACGTTTCAACGTGTACATCATAACATCACAATAGATATTGCATCACCACAAAAATACATAACATAACGGGAATGGTTCTCTTAGGAACCGACCCAAACATTGTTAATACACTGGTGAGCCTAGAGAATGTTGCCAGTCTCATGATAAGCTCGTTACATAACTCTTACCGTCTCGTTAAATGAATGGATAACTTAACACAAGGTGTCTCGGATATAGTGATCCAAGCACACCGAACAAACATAACATAGTATGCCCCTGTGGCCCGACGTGAGTCAGTAATAGCCTTGGTTAAGCTAAAGGGAAGGTTGGAATCAAATTGGAAAACAACCATAACATACGGAGAGGATCGAATCTGCTATGACAACGACCCCCATACTCACACGCGTGGCCGGACAGACCGGACTCCTCACTCCCCCCGTTAGCACTTGTCAGAAGTTCATCATTGAACTTAGTTAAACAATCACAACATTGGGTTAAGTCTTGTTAGACACACACAAGGGAAGGGAGGAGTCATACATTCATACACCAACATCACACACAAACATTCATAACTAACTCCACGCATAGCGTGGTTAGAATGTTCCTTAGGTCGGAAACGTTATCACCGGATATCGTTCTCCTACGTTTACCTAATAGTGGTTAACTAGCCCTTCAAGCGCATTCGAGGTTACTGGTATCGGCACGTAAACATACAACAACAATAACGATGTAAACTCGTTTCATGATTTATCTCATAACGTGGCAAACATACAGAAAAAACATTGGCATACAAGCCGGTGTAATCCGGTAGGACACAGGTTGCAAGAAAACCATACCTGTCACCGGAGTCCATTTTACCATGTCCACTTAGGTTCCTCGAACAATTCTCGAACAACTGGCACATTAAAGTTACCTTCATTATCATTGGGGTAATATGTTTGTGTAACGTCGAATGACCATAGTTAACCCCGTTTACTAATTAAATACCCTTACATTTTTCATGTTTCACTCTTTCATTTTACTTCAACTTTTCACCCACCAAATTGCGTTGTAAACTCACCTAACATGTCCTACACAACCTATAACATCATTATCCATCAATCTCCATCATTAGATGTCATTTTCCAACCTTACAACATTTTTAGAGTGGTCCGGACTTGGTCCTTACCTTAAGTCCGGACCCACAACATGGAACATCTCTCGGCCTGTTTTTGATATATGGTCCGGGACTTCAACCATTAACCAAGTCCCGGACCCAAGCTACAATGCTATATTTGCATTTTTCTACCCTTGTTCAACTTGTTCTCTCCTCCATTGATTACCCAAACTTCACACATTAACTTAGGCATATTCTAATACCAAATATCACTTTGATTCACCTTATAACATTAACCAACTTGTTACCCAATTTTCTTACCAATCTCTTAACACTTGTACATTTTCCATTTGGTTTCCTAAGTGTGTTTCACACCTATAATGGCTACTACACTAAATGCTTCCTCACCTTCATACATCATCTCCCAGTCTCTTACTAACCAAATCCTCTTTTCACAACTTCTTGAATTCCTTCTCAAACCTTACCTAAACATCATTTCCTCCTTATCATCAACATTACCTAAACCTTAAACAAACTTCTCCAAGACTTAATACATTCTCAAACACACCTTGAATTCCTAGAACTTCAAGGTAACACCTAAATCCTTGCATCACTCTAAATCACCTAATATATGTTTTCTTCCCAAGTAAAACATTTATTCACCTTTAAGACTTCCTAGTTCACCAAAACTTACTTAAAACACTTAGAACTTCTTACACATTTTCCAAATTTTGCCATAGCTCCTCTTGTATAACTCACATCCAAACACTTAGTTTTTACCTTATTTCATTCAAGAACACCTAAAATCATCAAACATCTTTATACACACTTCACACATTTAGCACTACATCACAATATAGTGCTTACTTAATTACTGGCACTTAGGCCCTTAAATAACATGGCTCTTAGGCCCTTAATTGCATAAACCTTAACACTGAATTTCCACAATATATAAGCCTTTGACCTGCAATTACACACACCAAGACATATGTTCCTTTACTAGTCTCCTTGAGAAACCTTAATACGTCATTCACCATTTGCTCTTTAGGTAGTTTTAGCAAGCATTATAACTCATTTCTCCTAAGGCCTTATACCACATTGAGATAGCATATTTACCTCTTTTCCACTCAACTTCTTTCTTGTTTCCTCTTAAACCGGTAAGGCATTTCTTTCCTTGTCAACACTAAACAATATACCAACATTGAAATGAGTATATAAGCTTTATGCTTCATCTCATTGTAAACCCTAGGTTTACATATATTATCTTAAGGTATTAAAATGATTGTTTTCCTTGGAATGGAAAGAGAGCTTGAATAATACAAGAGAGGACTCCACCAAGCCCTTGGAAGATTCAAATGAAGCTAAAACAAGCAAAGTAAAGACACCATGGTGAGGTGAATTTTCGGCCATGTACTAAAGGAGAGAAACTTGATTTTTCTTTTGAGATTCCTTACCTAGAAGCAAAGGAGAACAATAATATGAAAGGTGAGCTCAAGCCCCATCAATGGTGAATCTCCTTGGCACCAAAATTGAGTTCTTGAAATTTGAAAAGGTAGAAATGTAGAGCTTGGTCTAACAGAAAGGTGGTCTTGAAATTAAATTTGGACCATGGAGCTAGGAGTTACAAGCATTCAAAGATGGAGTTCTTGTGTGGACTTAGCTAATCGTAAATGAAAGGGAAGGAGCTTGAAGACGTGTGAATAAGGAGGAAAGGAGAAATGAAGATAGTTTGCTTTTTGGAAGATATTTATGTTATAATACTTTCTTCCTTTCTTACTTTCCTTCCTTTCCTAAATTGATTTCTTTTACATGTTGGTGACTCACCTTGATAAAACCGCCACCATTTAGTTAGAAGGGTGTTTTGGTCTTTGTTGACCAATCAACTTACTTATAATAACATATGTTACAAACTAGCTTATAAAGTTACTATTCACTAAAACAAGGCACATAGAGTAAAATTTTGATTTCCCATTGATTAGCCACCCAAATGTGATACTATATAGTACACATGTTAATTAAAGAGTAATGATGGACATTTATCCATTCAAAACTCATTTACAAGACATTTTTCAAAACGTGCTTTAAGACTCCTTAAAGCACATTTTGTGTTTTTAACTTGTTTTCAGCTTGGTTTTCTTTGGTAATTGATTTAATATGTTCATTAACATATTTATAAGGTGTAGGTATGACCATTAGGTCTTATACAAATTTATCCCAAGCTTATAGCACATTTTTGCTCTTATTGACTTTAAGGTATTTATTTGTGTTTTGTTTGGTTTCATTGTCTACCAAGGTTTCCTAAGGACTTAATTAGCCTTATAAAATCATAATTAAATTTATTAAGTCTTGGTAGGCTCTTTGGGTCCTAACCAAGTTCACTCATAGCTTAGAGCATGTTTTTGCTCAAACTGTATCTTAGTGCTTTATTGCATTTACTGTGGTTTAAATTGTTCACTGATGTTTCTAAGGCACTTTTTAGCCTTTACATACCATATTTTAAATGTTTACAACATATCAAGGTTGGTCTTTCATAGGCATATATTAAACCTTATACTTTTCCTTAAACCATAATTTCCTTTATTTACAAAATC
>CM041781.1:97619070-97796929 GCA_023374045.1 Limonium bicolor
AGTTTTCTCATGGCACCAAAATGGAGTTTTGAAAGATTTGAAAAGATAGAAAGATAGGTCTTGACCTAACTAAGACAAATATGCAATTTGTTTTGGATTTGGAGCTTGGAGTTGTATTTGGCAAGTGATTGAAGATGGAGAACCATGGAGGGCAGCACTCTCGGTTTTGGAACAGAGAGAAGAAGAAGAAACCGTGGGTGAAAGAGAGAAATGGAGGATAGAGGAGAGAAGGTAGCTTATAAGGATATTTTGCTTTAATAAAGCAAATAGTAACTTCTTTACTTATCTCTTCTTTTCTTCCTTATTTGACTACTTATGGTGACTCACCCTCCTTAGAAAACCGGCCCCCTACCTTAAATGAGGCTAGTCATGGTCTTTGTTGACCAACTAATTAGCTTAAGTTGATTAAAACTTAAACTAGTCACTATTTGGCACTATTCACTAATCAGTGCACATATTTCTGAAATTTTTGATTTCCCATTGATTTAGACCTCCTAATGTGATACTAATTAGTACACATGTTGATTAAAGAGTAATGATGGACATTTAGCCACTCAAAACTCAATTCTAAGACAATTTCTCAAAAATGTGCTTTAAGACTTCTTAAAGCACATTTTGTGTTTTAACTTGTTTTCAAGTTTGGTTTTCTTTGCTAATTGATTTAAAATGACCATTAGAATATTACTAAGGTCTTATCATGCTATTTGGGTATTCACCCAAGTCTCTCCAAGCTTAGAGCACATTTTTGCCCTAATTGCCCTTAAGGCATTTCCTTGTGTTTTCCTTGGTTTAAATTATCTACCAATCTTTCTAAGGCATATTTTAGCCTTAATACATCATGATTTGATGTTTACTTAGCATACTTAGGTTTGGGGTATTTCAATCTACCCCCTTAAAGAACTTTGTCCCCAAGTTCCCATGCATCTTATCTTATTAGAATACATGTCTTACCTCATTCCTTAGATCATATAGATCATACTTATGTAACTTAGTCTCATTGGATCATTGGATCCGCCATATTCTCACTTAAATATCAACAACATGCTTAAGCATGTGCAGCACTCAAAATTCCTTTTGTTCCTTGTTATGATTAAAACATTCACATATTTCCAACGTATTCTCCCATGTCACCAGTCCGTAGACAATGCTCATTCGTATCGTCACCATGGGCCAGAATACAAAACAGTTGCTCTCCCATGTCACGGTCCGAAGACAAAGGCTCGTGCGTCCTCGACTTCATGGGCGAGACTAAGTAAAAGGTAATCTTTTTATAGGTCATGTGAGGAATAATTCCTCTAATTAAAAATACAAGCAACTCCAATTTCAATTTTATCCTAAGTTTCTATCCTTAGTTGTATAAAAACTATAAGTTATAAATTAAAGGGAATAAAAATATCATAATACATGATATTAGTATATGGTATAACATTACATAATGTTATGTGGTCAAAATAGAATTTAAATAAATTCAAGGGTTGTACCGAAATATTAAAGGTTGGAAAAGGAATTTTAGACAAAGGTCTATAATGTTATAACAATTATATGGTTTAGATGGAATTAATAAAAGTAAGGATATTCACATTAAGTAATGTGACAAACTATAAATAAATAGGATTTATAAACTAAGGAATTTGTTAATTAAACCTTGGGAGTTGTAAAGATACAACATAAAATGTTACATAACATTAGGATAATAATCCTAATATAAGTTGTATAATATAGTACAACTAAAGGAATAATCATCTAATAAAAGATGATAAAAATGTAACAAATAATATAAGAGTTTATAACTCATGGAACTTACCTAGGTGGTAAATATATACATATACAAGAAAAATGTATATAAGGATGAATTTATATTATGGTTAGAAACCATGTATTATAATGGATGGTGGAAAAAAAACCTTAGGAAAATGATACTAAGGTGAAATGTATAGTATATGATTAAGATATACATGCAATATAGTGATAAACTATATGATATACAAATGTGTATTAAATTACATACGATAATAAACGTTTAAAGTTAAGTATATTAATATACTCGACGTAATCACGCATGAAATATGACGTTTTTCCAAATTCCGAGTTAAGCCGAAAACCCGACAAAACGTTGACAGTTAATAACGGGGGATTAACAGGGAGGTAATAGCGACGGTACGGGGTACCGTAGAGTTAAGTTGTTATACGGGATTCTAATCAGTAGCGTTATGTATTGTTAGACTGTTAGAGACGACACGAGGGGCATCGGATCTAGCTGAATCATACTCCACCGTAATACTTTCAGGGTGAACGGTATGTTATTTATGTGGCTTGATTGTCTTTGAGGATTTCCTCAGTTCAAACATTGTGTGATAATCTGTGTTAAGATTGAATGTTCTGCTTGTGTGAATTAATATGCTTGAGTTATGTATTAATACTGCTTTACTATTGTTACTGTTGGACGATAACAGTACCGTTCGTATATATAAACATATTATAAAACGAACTAGCGGCAATGATGCTATCTTATATGTGTAACATAAGGAACGTAAGTAAAACGTTGTAGCATCAGGATAATAAGATATATATATTATCTAAGACTTATATACGGAGCATTGGCCTCTTTAACACCGCTCTCGTATCTAACACTGGATCCCGAGTCGACATACTCAGGATTGGACTAACGACCTTAGTCTGCTGTGTTAGGAAAAATAATAAAACGATGCGATGGTATAGATAAGTTTATCAAGAGGATGTGGCTCTTGCTGTGAACTGTGATCCATTAACGATACTAGGATACCGTGTGGTAACCGTAAGTATCAGGATAAATTTCCAACGAACTACAGATTGTTCGTAGGTCGGAGACTCTACCGCTGGAGTGGCTACTGCCGTGGGTGACCCGCCATAAGAGATGGGTAACTTAGAGACACGTCGTTCTAACGAGACGTTGTCATTAGACATGATTGAACAATTACGAACGACTATACTAGCTCGTACATTAGGCGAACATTATTTGGGCTTGTACGCCAAAGACGGGTAATTATACTTGTTTATAACTCTCGTTGTTTTCGCCTTGTTGCTCAGTGGTCATGCTTTGTAATTATGTGTGGTATGTTGGTGGATTTGTTTGAACGAGCCATTGTGCTCATATTGTGTGTTGTGAACTGGTTGTGTCGAGTCGCTGTACTCATGTGTAGATTATGGTGGATTGTTTGGTCGAGTGAGCCGCCGAACTCAATTGTGAACTATCAAGTGTTTGTTGGAATGAAGTCTCTGTACTCATATAAGCGTTGTAACGCTTTCAGTGGTTTATTACGATGCGATGTGTGAAGCCGGGGGCTTGTTTGTTATTTGAGTTTACTGCAATATATATTGTTGCTTTAAAGTTTTAACATTAAACTACTTGCATGAAAATGAATTGCATGCTCTCGACCAATTAATTGAGGGTCCGAGGGGGCATGACAGTCATGTAGTAACATACTCAGCAGGGGCTGATTCCATACCACAAACAACCATTTTTGCAGGTATGCAGCTTCCGGTGTCGACAAAGAGAGGGACGCGCTGGGTAGTTTAATTACAGTTGTTTTAAATATGCACTGTTGCATGTTGATACGAACTTAGAAACGTGTATAGGATTGGGATACTTAGAATGCTCACTGTGAATGTATTTTATATTGGTTTGGGAAGGTTAGATCTATCTCTTGTTGTCACTGAGGGAAATTGTTTCGTATTTATGAATATATCAGTAAACACGTTATTACTCGTATGGGCGAGTGAGAACGGTGACACCAGTAGTTCAGTTGTTGAGATTACCGCTGCGATTACAACGTTAAGTAAGATGATTAGGGGCCGATTAGAGTAGGGGTGTTACAAAAGTGGTATCAGAGCGGAGTACCGCTCTGATGACAAGAGATAGTAGGATTTATACAGTGAGCATAAGTTTTGGGAATACGAGAAACGTTGTGAGGATACGTGACCTTGTGGGGTTGATGCAATGCTCAAGGCTTGCACACCATAGCCGTAGAGGCACTTCAATATTAAACGACCGAGACTACGGTATTAGACCGAGTAATGGTATAACCCGTCCTCTTGACGTATGTCAGGGAGAGGCCTGGGTAACAGTACTAAGGAAGAACACGGAGCAGCGGAAGGTGGTGAGGGTCCAGCAACCCCAAGTAACGCGAAGACTGTATGAAACGCTCGCACTGGATGGGAGAGCATCCCGGGAAACTTGCAATGGTACCCCACCCACCGCAGCCCGTACCTCGAGTACTATCTAGTGAGACAATGAAATGGGAAACACCACGGAGATAACTCTCCTGATCGGGAAGACCCGATGTGGATGCTAAAGGATTATGTTAAATATAGAAAATAAGACTTTGTGATTTGATGTAATGTTTAGGACCGGGGTTCCTGGTAATGACATAATGTCTACCATACGAGGATGAGATAAATAATAAACCAAGTTTGAGGAGAAAATTCCTGTAGGACTAATGGGGATAGCTTGCTATAAGCAAGGCGACCCTGTCTTACATCCAGGAAAGCGTCGATGGTGCGCTTGAAGGGAAAGAGGTAGAATCGACGAGTAATGATTAGTTTATGAGATATGTAACAGACGGAAGGAATTACCTTTAGAAGTCTTACCCGAAGCGAGTAACTCTAAAACCATGCAACACTTAAGGTTCATGATGGCCCGACGTGCAGGAGGAGAGATCATGAGAACTGTAGAAACAAGAACTCGCTAAGTCGCTATCATGCAACGCCTCGTGAGGAAAGTAATACCTTACTACCACGGTAAACTTATGGGAACGAGTGCGGGAGTGAGACTGTAATAATTTGAATAAGAACTTTTGGCTAGAACAGGAACCCGATTAAGGAATAGCACTGCACTGACACACCGTACCGGTGGCTCAGTCTACATGTCGCACTTGCCACTGCAAGTGCCACATTAACCAAAGTATTAAATTTCAACCTACCTTGCGCACTTGCTACAGCAAGTGCAGCAACGGTAAACTAACCCTAAAAAACCGAGTGGTCCAGGCAGTTACCAATAAGCACTAAACTTTTATGTGAGTCCGTAATGCAATGAAGTGGGACATAGCCTCCTTATAGGCAGGGTACGAAACCCTTGGGTTGGAAGTCAATAAAACCTCGGGAAGACCTAGCCGGTCTGACCATTAAACCTGAAAAAAATACACCATTTAGTAGAGTATTAAAAGGGGAATAAATGAGAATAACGGTAATTAGTGCCTACAAGCCCAACCCCAGTGCCGGTATGGGCATTAAATGTCAATCATTACCGGTGGGGAGTGTCGGGTCTTCAGGACCAGCATAACAATATTTAGGGAGTGTGCGACACTTGTGGTTAAACCACTACCATTGAACATTGCCAGAGGGCAAGAAGTGAGCTATATGAGCCAAGACTCTAAATAAAACCTATCCGATTGAGTGGATGAAAATAATAGACAAGTATCATTATGGCAATTTATTTTGGAGTTTAAAAATAATTAGGAAGATGCTAACGTGCAATAAAGGGGCTGATGTTATGCCCACCACACACACCGAATGTGTTGTGTATCCATAGTGCTGCTAGACTCCCGTACGGAGGGCAGTGGATATTAACTAAACAATGAATTTAACAAGGGCGGAAGATACCGTTACCTCGAAGAGGATGGAGGGGATACGAGTTGAAAAATGGTAAGGACTACATAGTGAAGAGCGATGATAAGAGGAACCCACTAAGTTGTAGGTATCCAATTGTAACCTGGGGAGAAAGTAATAGAACCAATTGGGATTAAATTAAATAGAAAGACCAACAATCATTTAACTATCAGAATAAGCACTGTACTTGAATATCGTATGGCATAGGCCTACGGAAGGATACCCTTAGTACCACCAAAATGACCCAAAACTAGGAGAACAAAGGTGATGAATCATAAATGCTGATTAATATCAGGATAAAAAGGGACTACCGTAGGGCAGGAGAAACATGATGTGTCAACCCTTGTCATGGAGTCCATATTACAACTGAGAGTGTAACCCAATGGATTGGATGGAGTTTTAAAACTGTAAACTCATATCTGAAGGCGTTAACAGCCTAGGAGTGAACGAGAGAGATAATAAGTAGTTACCAATCCCCACTCACAGATACCAGGTGACGAGCATGTGGAAACCAGTATTAGGGCAATAAGTCACGAACACCTATCTTAGAGAAGGTAAGGAAAATATACATTAATAAAGGAAATCATAGAACCTAATATTAGGGCCATTCTGATGTTAAGGTTAAGAATTGGCAGCATAATTACTTAAACATAAATTACCGGGACTAAGAGTACGATAATCACCGGGTACGAACGCTACGAGTGCACTAAACGAGACATGGGACGACCGCACTCCTAGGAGCTTGTGGGCCTGACAAAACGTATAGTAAGTTAGTTGGGTAAGTAGTAATTATCAGTATGGTACCCCATGCATGTAAACGAGTAGTGTAAGGACCCAGGAGGTAATCAACTATGTGTCTAATTCAGTGAATGGAACCCTGACTAGGTAAACCATGTATTGACGAGAGAGATCTCAGTCAAACTAACAAGGTTAGGAAAAATCAAGGATAGCTTGATAATAACAGGACATAAGGTCGCAACTCCGCAATGGAGGAGTTATAACACAAGTTTTGGGGATTTTAGTAAAGAGGAAGCCAAGACCAATTTAATAGTAATGGTAATTGAACCCATGAATGAGTAGAGGAATTGTGGTATCTAAGGAAGATATATTAGAGAAACCTTTGTAATACTAAATGCTACCCAAAAAGAGGGCACAGAGAGAGTTATATCATGCGCAGAGGGCGCTGCGATGGTGTCGTATTAAATAATAATAACCACATGCTCAAGCCATAAAACGTTAGTAAGTTAGTACCAATTAGGGTTGAATAGAAAACGAATACCAAGCTAAAACCCACAGTCGAATTGTATTTTACAACAGACGAAGGGCAAAAGTAAGCATTACAAGAGATACTCTAAGCTGGCGATTAGATACTCCATGCAAACCGCAATAGCGGATAACCGTCCAATCGACTGGGACATGGTGCGCAACAAAGCGACCATCATAATAACCGTTAACCGAATTATGTTGGGAGATCAGATAAACAAATGGATTCCCCTAATCGAGAAGAGGGATGAACCATATATGTGAGTACTAAAATTGAAATACCCCAAACCTTAATGTGTTAATTAATTGTGTAATTATTATTTTCTAAGGCTAATTAAGTCCTTAAGATCATTGGTGAAGAAAATAAAAACCAAAAAGAAAAAGAAAATGCGTAAAAGTCATAAAACGTGAAAACACGTTTTTAATTATTTTAGGAGGCATATAAACTTCATTAGGGTTATAAATATATTTTTATACCTTAACTATACACTAAGAACACGTGGGAAAAATTCCCGAAGAAAACAGATCCAAACAATGCGTTAAAACGCTAACGGAGTCTTAAAGCCCGTTTTTCGAGGAAACCCGAAAACGTGTTTTTAAACAGTTAAACGACCCCGTAAAAATTATAGTCAAATATATAACTATAATGAAACATTAATGGAAGCCTAAGGGCTATCAAAATTTAAGAAACGAGAAAAATCCGAGAAACGGGCCCGGTTAGTGAATAGTGCTGAAACCGGGTAAATTAACGAGCGTTTTCTGTAAAAACCGAAAAACGCTCCAGCTGGTATTATATTAGTGGGGCCGGTTTTGTAACTAGTAAGCAGCCTCCCCTCCCTTTTACTAGTAAACAAGAAAGAAAAGAAAAGAAAGAGAAAAGCAAAAAGTAGAGAGAAAAGTACAAATCACTTTAACACTCTCTCTCTCCCATTCCTATTCTCTCACTCACGTTCCCCCCCCCCCCATCTGAACTCTCCTTCTTCCTCCAGCCAAGTATGGCGATTTTGAAGCTCCTCCATGGCAGCCTCACTTCCTCTCCTTGTACAAGCTCTATTCATGCTCCAAACTCAAAAATAATTACATATTTGTAATCCCCGCATCCTCCTCTATCATTCCCTCTTTTCAAAATTCGAAAAGGATGAGTTTCATCTCCATGGGTTTTCCCCATTTGAAGAGAAAAGCACACCATTGTGAAGCTTGGAGTCTCCTCTTCATTCTAAGGTAAAAATTCCCAAGAAAAAGTCATCTTTCATTCACCTCTTGGTGTAATCGATTTTTCACCATTTTGATACCTTGTTTTTCTTCTTGTTCTTGAGCTCCAAATTAATCCTTCAATGGTGGAGTAATTCCCTTCTTGATTCAAGGGAGAGAATCCCTCTTAAAAGCTTCAAAAAGGTAAACCCTAACTTGTGTTCTAAGCCCTTTGATTGAATTGAGTTTTCTAAGGGTTTAGATAATTAATTGAGTGTGTTTTGTGTTCTTGGATGTTGGGGTGGAGCTTGGAAACTCCACACCCTTTTAACCGAATTTGGAAGAGATGAGGAGCAAGAAGAGAATTAAGGAGACTTGTGAAATTAAGGTAAGGAATCCACCTTAAACCTTGTTTAAAATTGTTTAAGTGTTTGGGGATGGGTAAACAAATTAATGAACCCAAAATTGTGGACTGAAATCTGTGTTGGAATGTGTTTAATTAGTTTTGGAGAAGTTGTGAATTAATGGTTGAATTGAGGGCCTTAAGAGCCAAATGTTTTGAGGTTGTGTTTATAGAGTGGTTTATTGAGTTTGTGGTGATTATGTTGTTGTTGATGGAATTTGAGGATTTATTATGTGCTGTTAGGACCTTGTAAGGGTGTGGCTAGATTAGGAATGAGAAGGATAAAATTGATGGTTTGGATGTATAAGGTTTATAGGGAGGTTATGGTAAAATTTTAATGGAAAATGAGTGTTTGATGATGGTTTAATGGATGGGAGAATTTAGGTGTTCAGTAAGGATGTTTAATGTTGAGTAGAGAGGAGTTTTGGCCTTGTAATGGTGAATGGATAATGGAGTTAAGAGGGTGCAAAATCTGTAGCATAATGGTGTTAGGAACTTTGAATTCCAAGAGAAAGAATTTGTGTTTATAGCTTGTGAAACAAGGAGTGAACTTGGGTTTAGAGGATGTGATTGTCTAGGAAATGATGTTAGAACACATTAGGAAGCTTGTGGAGAACTTGGGTCGGACATGGGTCGGACGGCCTCTGTTGGTCACCCGTAATTGCTTCTGGAATGGTGCGACCCAGAGGACTTGGGTCGGACATGGGTCGGACGGGCGCGTTAGGAAAGACGGAAAGTTTCTGGAATGGTCCGCCCAGTTGGTTGGGTCGGACGTGGGTCGGACGTGGGAGAAGTTTCGGAACTGAAGTTACTGGAATGGTCCGACCCAGATGGTTGGGTCGGACATGGGTCGGACTGACCCAAAATTGATATAAAAAAAACTAAAAAAAACTAAAAACTAAGTGTGGTTTAGGTGGTCAACCCTAGAGGGTATAATGATGACAACCAAGTGTAAGTTAAGTATAAAAACATGTTACACAATCATGTAAAATGTTTATTGAACCGGAATTTAATAAGTAATTAACCGACATTATCAATCATTTCTAGGAACGACGTTTGGCGGGACTCGTATGCAGCAGGGACCAAGGTATGGGTTTCTTGCAACCTGTGTCCTACCGGATTACACCGGCTTGTATGCCAATGTGTTTTTCTGTGTGTTTGCCACCTTGCAAGATAAAGCATGAAATGAGTTTATAGTAATTCATTATTGTGGCGTAACTAATTCCGATACCGTTTAACCTTAGTTATGTGTTAAATAATAGTTAAACAACCTTAGGTTCACATAAAAGATCGGTATCCGGAATAAACGTCCCAACCCACGGGAACGTTCTAACTACGGCTATCCGTGCGTTAGTGTATGTGGTGACTTTGTGTGATGTATGTGACTGGTTCAGTGTGTTGTTGTTGTTGGATACTGTTATCCGTGTTGTGGAAATGGGATGTGATTTTCCCTGACGTGTCTTACCGAGTGAGTAACACAATGTAATGTGTGTATGTGATAAGTTCCATAAAGGAACCTCCAACTATTAAGTATATGTTATGTATGGTGAGGAATCCGGTCGTTCCGGTCGCGCGTGTTGTTTGGGAGTTGATATATATATGTGAATTAACTCCCATCCTGTTATGTTAGGGTTGTTTTCCTTCATTGGATTTCGACCTCCTCTAGCTTAGCCAAAGCTTACCTACCCAACTTCCAATTGGGTAGGGGGAAATCATGTGTAATGTTGGTAGGGTGTTGATGCCTAAGTTCGCTTCGACTCCCTCTTTGTTATGTTACGGTTGTTTCTCCTCCTTGAATTACAACCACCCACAAGCTTAACCAAGGCTTACCTAACTCATCATTATTGGAGTTAGGGGGAAATTGTGTATGTTGTGATCGGTCCTATATGAGGCCGCCACACCTAAGTAAAGAAAATGTATGTATGTTGTGCTCGGGCTTATATCACCCCGGCACTCCCTAAGCAAAGTTTATGTTCTCCAAGAAGAACGGAACTAAGTGGTGTGTATGTTATCAAGTGAAGTGTGTTGTTACGTTGTGTGTGCTAATCTTGTGTTTGTGTCCTACTAATGGATGTTTGCCTTTAAGCATGAAGTATGTGTGTAGTTGTGTATGTTAAAAATAAAATAAATCGCATGCTAAGACGACAATTAGTTGTGCGTGGCCCGGTAGCATGCGGGCTGCGGGATTACCATACCAGCAAAGGTGCTGAGCCCCTGGGGGGCCACCCTTTCTTCTTTTTCCTGTTTCAGGTATAGGGAACTGGAAGCCGTTCGAGAGTAGGACGGGGTAGTTGATTATATGTGGGTAGTCATGTAAATTGTGGATGTGCTGTAGGTGTAGTAAGACCGAAATTGTATCGGCGTTAGTTGGTAATTACTCTGTACAGTTGTAATGTAAGTGTATAATGAATGTTGAACATGGAACGGGATTAATGTGTAGTTGCTCGGGAGTTTAGTCCATCAGACCGGTACGATGTATGTATGTTAGCCTTGTTAGTCACGTGGGTGGCTAACAGCGTGTAACACCAAGGAGTTAAGTTATGTTGTGAGTTATGATTTCCGCTGCAAGTGTTGTTAAATGTGTTGTCTGTAGTTGGGGTGTTACAAAAAGTGGTATCAGAGTGAAGTATCACTCTGATGACTGAATTACCGAGCTTAGGGAGTACCGAGTTAAGAGTTTAGTGCTTTGGGTTAAGGGTTGAGTGATAGCGTGAGAGGTACGCTAGTTAGGAAATGCCAGTGTGTACTGGATACCTACAATATCCATCCCGCCCTCCACAAACCCTATGTTATAACTTGGGAAAATGCCAGAGAGATGAAAGTCCTCTCTTACCCGGGAATACCCGATCTAGCTGTTATTAAGTATCCTTATAAGTACGGAGAACCTGTCACACGGCAGATTCCAAGGGCGTGAATCCCGAAGACGGTCTCCATTGTAACAATGTCTGCCGCATGAGGTAGTGAAGGTGAAGAATCTTGTGCATGAGAGAATAGAATTTCCGGCAACTTGGGTCGACATGCTGAGCAGTCGAGGACAACTAACTTACAACGCACCAACCGTGCAACAGTCGAGAAGCGAAGTAATGAAACCCGGGACGAGTGTCTACGGGACTACAATGTTAACTAGCACACCAACGGTATACCAACCGATTAAGGAACTACAACGTAGTACGAAGAGGATACAATGCTATGTAAAAGGGGTCTCCCAGTATGGGACCCCTAATAGTTATAGTCAACCGTAGATCAAAAGTAAGGGCCGACAAGGCCACTGATGTCAGAGGGAGCGGAAGCAATACCGCAACCGATGTGTGTTGAACCGATAACCAGATTGCATGGCGCACTTGCCATGGCAAGTGCTACTATAACAAGGCTGTACAGAAAATTTTAAACAACTACCGGTACTTAGTAAAGTACCATGAAGTTAAGTGAGATCATCATAACTGTGGAAGGGCTTAGTAGCCTGACCTCTGCAATTGGAAATACACCAGTCAGCAGGAAGCTAGACTTGGTTAAGGCAAGAAAACGTTGTAAAACCAAGAGAATTTTCTTTCAACTTAAATTCATTTTCAAAACCTTTTTCAAAACCAAACTTTCTTTCAAAACCCAATCTATTTCAATTCTTCTTTTTAGACCAAAACAGAAGACCTACACCGGGCCTCAGTGCCACATGGTAGGTAAGTTTTACCCAGTTACTTTTTAAATAACCGGATGCAAACCGGTACACCCAAGGGTAACAACCCGAGGAATGGAGTGAGTTCATAATAATACAACGGTGGATAAACATTTCCCTTGATTAAGTTTGGGAAGCATGGAATGCATATTATCACAGGATAATATAAGAGTAGTTGACAACAGAATACTTCACCTAGGCGTGTGACGGACACTACGAGTGTACCAACAGTAATGTGGGACGACCGCACTCCGATAGGAGCTTGTGGGCCTGACAAACCTTCTTATGGGGTAGTCGGGTAAGTAGCAATGTATCAGTAGGATACCCCATGTATGTATACGAGTGGAGTCTGGAACACGGGAAGTAGTCGACTCCATACTACGGTCCGAAGTAAAAGTCAGACAAGAGTAATAAACTACCATCGAATGGTTGAAGTAAAGGAACCCAGTTAAGTTAAGAGGACTAAAGGGATTAGTGAGTTATTGCGAGGAAATGTTTAAGAATCTAGAAGTGTAAAGTGCACTGACTAGTAAGTAAAGGCATCGCATATGTCTCAAGGATCTGGTTGGATGAACACAATAGCTGGAGTGAGTACCCAGCCTATATATGGTGAGGCAGATGCCTACTATGGATATGAAAATGTGCAATGATTGGGATGAGACTCCCGAGATGATCACTAGAGATATCAATCTCACTAAGGAGAATATTCAACCCAGCAAAGAACGCGGGGCGAAGTAGAAATTAAACATACCAATGAGTGCAAGCCAGATGAAAAGGCATAACCTAATAACACCCAGGAGTTATCCTTAAAAGGGTGTTTGGGTCAACAATGGTTGAACAAGATACGTGACAGAAACGCAAAGGCTGAAATTAACACCAAGTTTAAACACAAGTCGTCAGAGGGAAGTCTGACATCCTTGAAGGGGCATCCCATGAAAGGAACCGTGATACTACGACCTTGTCATGGAGCCCAATACCAATCTAAACCATGTAATGTGTGTGGACAGCCTACAACGGGCAGAGCTCGAGGCAATAAGGCTTAAAAGCCACAAATCGAGTGTGTTAAGAAAATGTTATTGATCACAGAAGTTTACGTTATATAAGTAAGTAAGCGGATAACGAACCACTGCTTAAAGTGTGGGGACACCTTTTGATATTGTGAGACCGCAACAGCGGTAGTTATGTGAACTAAATTCAGAGAATGTGTTAAGAGTTGACCATGTTGCTACTACGAAAAGAAGTATTCGTACCAGTTGTGCAGACGGAAAGGGTGATAAGCCTAATGGCAACCACCATAGGTGTGGGATGCTAGATGTGTAATGAACAATGCTCAAGGAGCATAGAGGCTCGGAGAGTAGAGTATTCAGCAGTCAGCCGAATAAGTGGCAAAACACAGTGTAATAGCGGAAGCTAATATAATAGCGGATGCAGTGTAAGTTAATGTTATACAATGAGTAAGAGCACGGTGCGCAGTAAGCGACCGTTGCATAAGTATTGTTAAATAATAATGTGGCAAACAAGACTAGTTATGAGTGAAACTCAATGGGCATACAAGGTAAGTGATAACAAACCGACTGGGCAATAAGCCAGTGGTCGGTACTACGTGATAAGGAACACAGTGTGAATTCCTATGGCAATCGCATAAGAGATTTACTGTCAAGAGTTTACGCCTCTGCACTCTGTATGACTGAGTGTTTTGGTATTACACTTGCGCGGTAATGATCGAGTGTGATATCTAGGAAGTTTGGGTAATGTCAATTGTGATGGAGGAACAAGAATTATGGTGTGATAAAACCGATGCATAAGAGAAGCGCGGTCGTACCAATCAAAGGGTACTTGATTGGCGTAAGAGACTACAATAACACGATTGTTAAATATCGGTATGGAATATACCTCAAGTGTTGGAAATAAACGATAGAGTACTACACAATAGGTAGTAGCTCAAACGTAACTGACAGTAAGTCGGAAGAAATTAAGTAAATCAGTGTGGAATACAGTAAATTATTATGGAAGTAAATAGAAAGTTTGTAACTCACCGAACTCGCTCTTGGTAAGAAATACCACGCGTCGGTTGAGAAATCGTTATTACCAAGATGAAGGTGATAATCGAAGATATACAATACAGTAAGAATAATGAAGGGGGCAAACTAAGCTCGAAGTTATCAAGAGTCGCGCAGCAGAAACTAGTGAGCCAGCGATTCAAGAGTTGGATGTGCGTTGTGAACATGAGTGAATGGCAATTATTAACGCCTAGAAGTTTCACAGGCCAGAATCGAAACTGGTTATGAATTAAATAAGCTCTAAGGAGAATCCTTGGTTAGGGACTAAACCGCCAATATGGCTAAGACCCTCAAACCAGAACACATTGTGTAATAAACCACGTGGAGATAAATCACTTCACGACGGTAGGACGTTACAAACAAGTGGTTAAGTGATTGATTACGTGGGCGTAATCCCTTTTAAGGGGGGTAGAGCGCGAAATCGTTTAGTGTGTTTTACTGTACAAGTGTACGTGAACAATGGTGTGCATAGCACAAAATAATTCGTTTTGATGATTGGTGTGTGTGTTACATAAACATACACATTCATTCATGGTGTAATTGTGGTAATTGCGCACAGAAGATGCGAATACCATTGTGATAGGTATGTTTATTGTGTTAACGGATGTATGTGAAAGTATAAGTGTAAGGGAGTAGAAAAACTCCGGGGAACTAAAACCCCGACAGTATATGGTCATATAATATCAAATGTAATATTGTGTATTATATTTTGATAAAAAATATATATAGATATGTGTATATATACAGTGTTGTGATTTATGGAGAGGTATGACACCAATACAGAACCTAGTAAGAATTAAATTCCCTAGGTAACTTGGATTAAGTTGAATTTGGATGATGATTGATAGACGGAGTTCTATCCCTTGGAGATGTAATGATTATGACTAAATGGATTAAAAGATAGAAAATGTACATGTTTGAATTAGTTGTTGTTTGAAAATGAAGTGGGAGGTGAAACTTGATTATCATGAGATCAAGGGAAGCCGAACACAAATTGGGGTGGAAAGATAGCTCAACACTGATGCTGATCACATTAGTGTTGGATGATTCTTGAAACTCCCTATAAGTGATCACAAATAACCACATCAAGAATAAGATGCAGTTAGCAACAATTGGACTTGGAGTTGTATTGAGTTTTCAAAGAATTTTAAATTGGTTTCAAATTTTCAATTGGTATTCCCAAGACTTCAATAAATATCTTTAAGATTCTTAAGTGGTAATTTCAAAGGAAGGACTACTCTTACTTGACCTTGGAAAAAAGGACTTTCAATTGGTATCTTCTAATAAAGGATTTCATTCTACTTAACCTCATATAGAGTATTTTCGTATTACTTGCTCACGAGCTGAGGACGTATGAGCCTTTGACTTTGGACCGGTGATGAAATACCCGGGAAATTGAGGTTAGGAGTACGATAATATATAGTCAGAATAATAAGTCCGAGTTAGTAATATAGTGGCCCAGGGAAACTAACGATACTCCTATATTAATTTATTTCCTCTTCCTAGAACTTTCCTCTCCACATTTATTTTAAATACATAGAGTTCTAATTCAAATTGACTTTCTCTTTGTACTTAATTAATTTCTAGAATTCAAATCTGAGTTTACTTCCTATTAGTAATTATCTCTGATTATAGAGTTCAAATCCCATTTGACTTCTTCAAATTAATTTATATATATTTTGTTATTAGTATTCTAGAACTCTCTCTAATGCAATTATAATTCCATTGCTAGTATTATTGCTTTACTTTATTTGATTTATTTCAATCTCCTTCCTACTTCCAAGTAAATGTTTTATTAATTATCTTCCTAGATTTTCTATTCCATCCTTATCTTGTTACAACGATCTACTTTCTCAACAATATTCAAACTAGGAAACTGTTTCTGAATTTCTAAAAGAATGTTGTTAGAGATTTTATTTTTCCTTCTGATGTTCCTCAACGTTATGTTGTTGTATAGGTTTCCTAAAAACAAATTACAATGTTAAGTATTTATTTTGATTTCCTTTTCTGAGTTATTTGTATTTCGTATTTATTTAACTCTTTTGTTTTAAGATAGTAATCATTAACTTGTTTAACAATATCGATTTCCCTTATTCCTATAATTTACTTATTTATATAACGACCTTCCCCACTACGGTCTACCTTCATCGTGACGCTTCTACGCTTCTGCTCTATCAAAAACTTATTCACGTATCTTCTTCCTTGAGTTCTTATAATTCGCGTTCTCAATTCTACCTTCGGCGTTCTTCACTCTACCCTTGCTGGATCGTTTCCCTTGGTGGCAATTAGGAACTTTGTTGGGTAATGTATTCTACTTAGTTACTTAGTTATCTATTCATGGCTTGACGAATTCTGATTATTAATTTGGTTACCTAGACGTCGATATCGTTGACGAGTGCTATCAATAGTCCGGAGCAGTTGCGTTCTTGAGGGATTTGATTGTTCCAGGTAAATTCTATGCTCAATGGTTTTGATTGTGGTTTTGCGAAATATTGGAAAAGGGTTCGTTGTGTTTTATCTCGGTTATGGTTTGGAGATTTGGGATTATTCCCCACGTTTTGGAATTGAAGAATTGGATTGAGATTGTGGTGTTTCAATTGTGGTTTTGGGAGTCTTTCACAGGTTGGATTCTGTTGTTTGGGAGCCCATAGGTGCTCCTTGTTGATTATTATTTGCGCTGCACACATTGTTGCAGTTAAGCTCTATGATCTACTCTATGTTACTGTTGTTTCATAGGGGGTGTGCACACTTAAGGACTTAGGGTGAGGTGGTTGTATGACGGTCCCATAGGTGACTGACCTGGAATTGTTGTTTGGGGTCCCACAGGTGACCCCGTGTTCGGAATTGTGGTTATTACTCCTTGTTGAAAGCTCCCTACTGCAGTTCGGTATTGTCATGTTTTTCTGGAAATTCACTAACTATTCAGTAAACCCTCTCATCTGTTTGTTAAAGGCAATGGTGTTCCAAAATGTATTTTACAGCTTGAGGTGGAATTTACTCAGTTTTTCTGATTTGTACGATCCTTTCTGTGTTTTGTCTATGTTTTTTTATGATCGCAGGTATGGATGACTAGCTGAGGGGATCGGGACCGCGAATCACATAGTTTAGGACCACGTGATAATAAGGCGATATCTTGAATTTCAATGTTTTAGAGATGTTGTTATGTTCTCAAGGTTTTTATACATTAAACGTATTGCTTCCGCGTGATTTGAAAGTTAACTTTGGTTTTAATGTTGTTTAGTTCATCAGCCTGAGCACCCATGGGTATTGGGTGTGGCGGTAATGCCCTGGATATTTTGAGATCCGCTGCTATATTGAAGGTTATGTGCATTTGAGTTTTGGTTAACTAAGTTAATTGCTCTTTGAATCAGTTTTATCAAGTTTGTGGTTGTATTGAGTTTTATTAATGACTTCTTCTGTTCGAGAGATTCTCTTGTTGTTATTATATTTTGCATAAGTATTTCTAACAGTTTTTGGGTTCTATTCTGTATCTAAAACTGCACTTAAGGACCTGTCCGAACGTCCGTCCGGACATCAATGTTCGGACAGGCCCCGAATGTTTCAAGTGTTTTCTCGTTTGGCTGTGTCCGAACATATGTCCGAACTTCAAAGTTCGGACATCATGCGAGGACGGGTTCGGATTGCAAGTCTCGACCTATGTCCGAACTTGTAAGTCCGGACCCTGTTCGGGACCACGTAAGGATTTTTTTCCGGAGTTTTAAAAGTTCGACTTGTGTCCGAACTTCGAAGTCCGGACACAAGTTCGGACATTTGGTTTTACGCAGTCTATTTCTCTTCGGCTTGTGTCCGAACTTGCCATGTCCGGACACAAGTTCGGACCAACTTTGTTTTTCTCTTCTAGGACTCGTTTGAAGTCTGTTTTTAGTGCCGTTTGCGCCGTTAGATTTGTATTTTCATAAGCTATGTTTGAGGTAAAAATCCAGGGTGTTACAAGGTGGTATCAGAGCTTTGTTTTCGAAATAAGATAAAACTTGAGTAACCGGATTAAAATTTGGGGGACAAGCCGTTTGGGGAAGTTATGATGGATCACGTGTATGTTGTGAGCTGTTGAGTTATATTGGATACCTTGGTGTGATAATTGAAGGTTATACAGGGATTATTGTGTACTAACCAATTGTTGGAATTGTATCATACTTGTTACATGTATTATTGTTATATCTGTATTATCTACCCGTGGGTTAGGGTAGTGAGATTGTAGTATATTTGGGAAGGGATTGTTATAGGGGATTTAAAAGCCTTGAAATTCTTGACTCATAATCAGGAGTCCACCTTGAGTAGGGTAGACTGGCAGACCGATTGAATTTCCCCTACAACACCAGAAGTAGAAGCGGGAGGACTACCATGGCAGCCAACGACCCAATGAGACAGCTTCAGGAGCTCGCTTTGAACCTGGGCCAGATTGTGCAACGCCAAGCCCAGCGAGACAATGTGCTAGAAGACTACACGAAGAGAATTGCCCACTTGAAGCCAACTGCATTCAAGGGGGAGGAGGACCCAGTACTGCTGGAAGATTGGCTGCGTGAGTTTGACAAGATCTTCGAGGCGGTCAACTGCCCTGCTAATAGAAGGGTCAACGCCGCTGTGTACTACTTCAAGAGTGAGGTGGACATCTGGTGGTCTGCCAACAAGGATGCTCTTTTGGCGGGACCTGACTTTGGATGGGAGGCACTGAAGGAGGCCATGCGAAGGCGATTCTACCTGAGCACGTCCGGATGCAGAAATACCTGGAGTTCTCGGAGCTCAAACAGCAGGCCCAGAGTGCTAAGGAGTACCACTCCAAGTTCCTAGAGCTGGCAAGGTTCGCGCCGACGATGGTCCCTGATGAGGCGTCGAAGGTGCAGAGATTTGTGGGAGGACTCAACTGGAGTCTCCAGGAGGCTTTGAGCGTGCTGACGATACCCACCCTCCAGGACGCATATGGAAAGGCTGCTAACCTATATAGGGTGCAGCAGAGAGGAGGGAGGTACAGGCGAGTCAGAAAAGGAAGATGGAGGACAGGGAAGAGACTCGGAGTCGAGACGACGACATCAGAGGCCACACCAGGACAAGAGGTGGAGGCCTAACTCAGGTGATGGGAGGAGGTTCGATGTGAACCAGAGGAATGACCAGAGGCGGAACGATAGGCCCCAGGGGCAGGCCCAGAGAGCAGAGAACGGGCATAGCAGGCACTTCCACTGCAGGAGATGCCACAAGGATCACCCGGGGAAGGACTGTGAAGGGAACCTGGTGGCGTGCTACCGGTGTGGCAGGAAGGGCCACAGGCTTTTGAGTGCTTCTAGGATCCTCAGAGAGGCATTCAGCAGAGAGAGAATGGCGGAGACCGGACCTACAGACCACCAGCCCCCAGTCTCGAGGTAGAGACCAGCATCAGGCCCAGAATCAGCGAGGGGTGCTCCCCAGCGTGGCAATGGGGGGGGTGGAAACGGAGGTAACCGAGGTCCAAGGGAGAACCGAGACAACAGCAGAGCTCTGGGGAGGATTAATGTTATGAGTCGGGCCGAGGCAGAGGCTGAAGCAGAAGTGTTAGCAGGTACCTTTTCTGTTCATGGTACTTCAGCTCATGTTTTGTTCGATACTGGAGCTTCATATTCTTTCATTTCTGAGAAATTTGCTAAGAAATTGGGGCTAGAAACTTGTAAGACTTCTACCATAGCAGTATCTATACCCTCGGGGCAAATTATTTCTTGTAATCATGTATTGAGGGATGTGGGGGTAGACATAAAAGGGGAAACTTTTGTAACTGACCTGATCCAGTTCGTCCTCCCCGACTTCGACATTATTTTGGGGATGGACTGGCTAAGCAAGTATAAAGGGAAGATCGACTGTGGAGAGCAGAAGATCATTCTGAAAGGACCAGCGGGCGAAGAGTCTCCTACAGTAGCTTGGAGAAGAAACGGGAGTAAAGATAGTCTCTGCCATGTCAATTCTCTCCCAAGTGAAGAAGGGACAGCAGGCATACCTCTGCCATGTCCAGGATTTGAACCGAGCGCCGAGCCCATTAGAAGAGATTCGGGTGGTGAATGAGTTCCCTGACGTCTTTCCAGATGAGATTCCTGGTATGCCGCCAGACAGGGAGGTGGAGTTCAGCGTCGACCTTGTGCCAGGAGCAGCGCCCATCTCCAAGGCCCCATATCGTATGGCGCCATCAGAGTTGAAGGAACTGAAAGTCCAATTGGAGGAGTTACTAGAGAAGGGATACATCCGCCCGAGTGTATCGCCATGGGGAGCTCCTGTCTTGTTTGTAAAGAAGAAGGACGGGAGCATGAGGCTGTGCATAGATTACCGGGAGCTGAACCAGATCACTGTGAAGAACCGGTATCCCTTGCCCAGAATCGACGACCTCTTCGACCAGCTTCAAGGTGCAGGAGTCTTCTCTAAGATAGACCTGAGGTCGGGATATCACCAGTTACGAGTTGCAGAGAAGGATATCCCGAAGACGGCCTTCAGGACTAGATATGGGCACTTTGAGTTTCTGGTGATGCCCTTTGGTTTGACGAACGCGCCGGCAGTCTTTATGGACCTCATGAACCGGATCTTCAATCCCTATCTAGACCGGTTTGTGGTGGTATTTATAGACGATATCCTCATCTACTCCAGGGATGAGGAAGAGCACGAGGAGCACCTGAGATCAGTCTTACAGATTTTGAGAGAGCAGCAGCTTTACGCCAAGCTAACTAAGTGTGACTTTTGGTTGGACCGAGTGGCATTCCTAGGCCACATCGTCACCAAGGACGGAATCTCAGTGGATCCGGCCAAGATCCAAGCGGTGAAAGAGTGGCCAGAACCGAGCAATCTGACGGAGGTTCGTAGTTTCTTGGGTCTAGCGGGGTACTACAGACGTTTTGTGAAGGATTTCTCAAAGATAGCTAGACCCCTCACAAACTCATGAAGAAAGTAACCAAGTTTCAGTGGGATGATGATTGTGAGAAGGCGTTTCAGACGTTGAAGGAAGGGTTGACCATAGCCCCAGTGTTGACTTTGTCTTCGGGACAGACGGATTCGAGGTTTTCAGCGATGCTTCCAAGTATGGCTTGGGGTGTGTGATGATGCAGCATGGGAAAGTCATAGCCTACGCATCGAGACAGCTGAAGGAGTACGAGACCAGATACCCGACGCAGACGACCTAGAGCTTGCAGCAGTAGTCTTCGCCCTGAAGATTTGGAGGCACTACTTGTATGGAGTTTCCTGCAAGATCTACACCGACCACAAAAGCCTCAAGTACATCTTCACTCAGAAGGAACTAAATATGAGGCAGAAGAGATGGTTGGAACTGATCAAGGACTATGATTTGGAGATCTTATATCATGAGGGGAAGTCTAACCTAGTGGCCGATGCTCTGGTGAGTAGGAAGAAAAGTCATTTGTGAATTCGATGTGGGTTCTTCCAGACGAGCTAGTTCGTGACTTTGAGAAGCTGAACTTGGAAGTGATGGAGGCGGGAGGAGTAGAGCGTGAGGTGAGGTTGTACCATATGAGTGTCTCTTCCGACATTTATGGGGAGATACTCAAGGGACAGCCGGGTGATGCGAAGTTGGAGCGCATCAAGGAGAAGATGAAGGAAGGGAAAGCTGAAGGGTTTGAGACCCACAGTGACGGCAGTCTGAGTTTAGAGGCCGATGTGTGTACCTCAGGGGTGCGTGGAGGTAAAGGAGAGAGAGAGACTGATGAGGGAGGCTCATAATACTCCCTATTCAGTTCATCCTGGTGGTGATAAGTTGTATAAGGACCTAAAGAAGATGTTTTGGTGGCCTAAGATGAAGAGGGAAGTTGCAGAGTTTGTGTCGAGATGCCTTACCTACCAGAAGGTCAAATTCGAGCACAAGAGGACGGGAGGTTTATTGCAGCCGTTGGAGGTCCCAAAGTGGAAGTGGGACTCCATTTCCATGGACTTTGTGATGGGTTTACCACCGGCGAAGGGAGGAGTTAATCAGATTTGGGTAATAGTGGACCGACTCACTAAATCTGCACGGTTATACCCATGAAGAAGACATGGTCCATGAGCCAGTTGGTGGATGCTTACATCAGAAATGTGGTGAGATATCACAGGGTACCTGAGACCATCATTTCAGACAGAGATTCGAGGTTCTTAGCTCATTTCTGGCAGCAGTTTCAGAAGGCGATGGGCACCAAGTTGAAGTTGAGCACTGCGTTTCACCCAGCCACTGATGTCAGACAGAGAGAACCATCCAGACCTTGGAGGACATGCTTCGAGCATGTGTGATGGATTTCCAGGGTTCGTGGGCAGATATGCTACATCTGATAGAGTTCTCTTATAACAACAGTTACCACACCAGCATCAAGATGGCTCCTTATGAGGCTTTGTATGGGAGGAAGTGTAGGACACCGCTATGTTGGAGCGACATTAGTGAGACTGTTGTTTTGGGACCTCAGTTGATAGAAGAGACTATGGAGCAAGTCCGGATGATCCAGAGGCGAATGAAGGCAGCCCAAGACAGGCAGAAGTCCTATGCCGATCTCAAGCGCAGACCAGTTGAGTTCGAGGTGGGAGATAGA
The DNA here is from genome assembly GCA_023374045.1 of Limonium bicolor. Lineage (NCBI taxonomy): Eukaryota > Viridiplantae > Streptophyta > Magnoliopsida > Caryophyllales > Plumbaginaceae > Limonium > Limonium bicolor. The sequence goes on from CM041781.1 coordinate 97,641,835, forward strand.
GTTTTTCTGAAAGTATCGCCCATGAGAGGAGTAACCAGGTTCGGGAAGAACGGGAAGCTCAGTCCCAAGTTCGTTGCACCCTATGAGATCTTGGAGAGGGTTGGAGAAGTGGCATACCGGCTAGCGCTTCCTTGTGAACTGGAGAAAGTTCACAACGTCTTCCATGTATCCCAGTTGAAGCGGTATGTTCCCGACCCTTTGCATGTGTTGCAGCCAGAGGTCTTGGAGCTGGGCAGAATCTATCCTATGAGAGTACCCATCAAAGTAATGGACACTAATACCAGGGAGACACGATCGAAGTCCATCCGTATGGTCAAAGTCTTATGGTCTAATCATGGAACCGAAGAGGCTACATGGGAGGTAGAGGAGGAAATGAGGGAAGAAATACCCACAACTTTTCGATCAGGTAACCACTCGAGTCAGTATCTAGTTTAGCAACTTCCTCGCCTTATGGATGAGTTTTAGCTTCGAGGGCGAAGCTTTCTTTTAAGGGGGATGAGATGAAATACCCGGGAATGAAATTGAGGTTAGGAGTACGATAATATATAGTCAGAATAATAAGTCCGAGTTAGTAATATATGGCCCAGGGAAACTAACGATACTCCTATATTAATTTATTTCCTCTTCCTAGAACTTTCCTCTCCACATTTATTTTAAATACATAGAGTTCTAATTCAAATTGACTTTCTCTTTGTACTTAATTAATTTCTAGAATTCAAATCTGAGTTTACTTCCTATTAGTAATTATCTCTGATTATAGAGTTCAAATCCCATTTGACTTCTTCAAATTAATTTATATATATTTTTGTATTAGTATTCTAGAACTCTCTCTAATGCAATTATAATTCCATTGCTAGTATTATTGCTTTACTTTATTTGATTTATTTCAATCTCCTTCCTACTTCCAAGTAAATGTTTATTAATTATCTTCCTAGATTTTCTATTCCATCCTTATCTTGTTACAACGATCTACTTCTCAACAATATTAAAACTAGGAAACTATTTCTGAATTTCTAAAAGAATGTTGTTAGAGATTTTATTTTCCTTCCTGATGTTCCTCAACGTTATGTTGTTGTATAGTTCCTAAAAACAAATTACAATGTTAAGTATTTATTTTGATTTCCTTTTCTGAGTTATTTGTATTTCGTATTTATTTAACTCTTTTGTTTTAAGATAGTAATCATTAACTTGTTTAACAATATCGATTTCCCTTATTCCTTTAATTTACTTATTTATATAACGACCTTCCCCACTACGGTCTACCTTCATCGCGACGCTTCTACGCTTCTGTTCTCTCAAAAAACTTATTCACGTATCTTCTTCCTTGAGTTCTTATAATTCGCGTTCTCAATTCTACCTTTGGCGTTCTTCACTCTACCCTTGCTGGATCGTTTCCCTTGGTGCCAATTAGGAACTTTGTTGGGTAATGTATTCTACTTAGTTACTTAGTTATCTATTCATGGCTTGACGAATTCTGATTATTAATTTTGGTTACCTAGACGTCGATATCGTTGACGAGTGCTATCAATAGTCCGGAGCAGTTGGGTTCTTGAGGGATTTGATTGTTCCAGGTAAATTCTATGCCCAATGGTTTTGATTGTGGTTTTGCGAAATATTGGAAAAGGGTTCGTTGTGGTTTATCTTGTTATGGTTTGGAGATTTGGGATTATTCCCCACGTTTGGAATTGAAGAATTGGATTGAGATTGTGGTGTTTCAATTGTGGTTTTGGGAGTCTTTCACAGGTGGATTCTGTTGTTTGGGAGCCCATAGGTGCTCCCCATTGTTGATATTATTTGCGCTGCACACATTGTTGCAGTTAAGCTCTATGATCTACTCTATGTTACTGCTGTTTCATAGGGGGTGTGCACACTTAAGGACTTAGGGTGAGGTGGTTGTATGACGGTCCCATAGGTGACTGTCCTGGAATTGTTGTTTGGGGTCCCACAGGTGACCCCGTGTTCGGAATTGTGGTTATTACTCCCTGTTGAAAGCTCCCTACTGCAGTTCGGTATTGTCATGTTTTCTGGAAATTCACTAACTATTCAGTAAACCCTCTCATCTGTTTGTTAAAGGCAATGGTGTTCCAAAATGTATTTTACAGCTTGAGGTGGAATTTACTCAGTTTTTCTGATTTGTGCGATCCTTTCTGTGTTTTGTCTATGTTTTATGATCGCAGGTATGGATGACTAGCTGAGGGGATCAGGACCGAGAATCACATAGTTTAGGACCACGTGATAATAAGGCGATATTTTGAATTTCAATGTTTTAGAGATGTTGTTATGTTCTCAAGGTTTTTATACATTAAACGTTATTTTGCTTCCGCGTGATTTGAAAGTTAACTTTGGTTTTAATGTTGTTTAGTTCATCAGCCTGAGCACCCATGGGTATTGGGTGTGGCGGTAATGCCCTGGATATTTTGAGATCCGCTGCTATATTGAAGGTTATGTGCATTTGAGTTTTTGGTTAACTAAGTTAATTGCTCTTTGAATCAGTTTTATCAAGTTTGTGGTTGTATTGAGTTTTATTAATGACTTCTTCTGTTCGAGAGATTTCTCTTGTTGTTATTATATTTTGCATAAGTATTTCTAACAGTTTTTGGGTTCTATTTCTGTATCTAAAACTGCACTTAAGGACCTGTCCGAACGTCCGTCCGGACATCAATGTTCGGACAGGCCCCGAATGTTTCAAGTGTTTTCTTCGTTTGGCTGTGTGTGAACATATGTCCGAACTTCAAAGTTCGGACATCATGCGAGGACGGGTTCGGATTGCAAGTCTCGACCTATGTCCGAACTTGCAAGTCCAGACCAATGTTCGGACCACGTAAGGATTTTTTTTCCGGAGTTTTAAAAGTTTGACTTGTGTCCGAACTTCGAAGTCCGGACACAAGTTCGGACATTTGGTTTTCCGCAGTCTATTTCTCTTCGGCTTGTGTCCGAACTTGCCATGTCCGGACACAAGTTCGGACCAACTTTGTTTGCTCTTCTAGGACTCGTTTGGAGTCCGTTTTTAGTGCCGTTTGCGCTGTTAGATTTGTATTTTCATAAGCTATGTTTTGAGGTAAAAATCCAGGGTGTTACAGGTGACATGAGAAGTATATTTTAAAGATGTATGCAATTGTTTTGATCTCCCAAAAGAACGGGGACCAGAGTGTCCATCGCGACCGGTTCTGCAGGATCACAGTGTATATGTACTCAAAATGGGTCTCGAACCCATGAAGAGATGGAAAAGGAATTTCTGGTTGATATATATACATGCTATGACATGTTGTGTGGTATGTGTAATAATTATTATTTTGACCTTGAGTCCTAATGTGGTTAAGTTGAAAGGTTGTTATGTTACCCAGACCTGAGGTCTGAGGGTTGTTATGCAAGTACATGTTGTTAAGATACCCGGACCGTTGAGTCTGAGGTTATCATATAAGTATGTTATGTTATTTATGGATGTCTATACGTACCCAGACCATTAAGTACGAGGTCATGATGTAAAATATGTTGTTATGGAAGTTTATGTTGCAAGTAATTCCCGTATCCTAACCAATGATGTGTGGGAAGTGTAAACTTCAAGGACGAAGTTTTTTAAGGGGGGTGATTGAAATACCCCAAACCTTAATATGTTAATTAATTGTGTAATTATTATTTTCTAAGGCTAATTAAGTCCTTAAGATCATGGTGAAGAAAATAAAAACCAAAAAGAAAAAGAAAATGCGTAAAAGTCACAAAACGTGAAAACGCGTTTTTAATTATTTTAGGAGGCATATAACCTTCATTAGGGTTATAAATATATTTTACCTTACCTAACTATACACTAAGAACACGTGGGAAAAATTTCCGAAGAAAACGGATCCAAACAATGCGTTAAAACGCAAACGGAGTCTTAAAACGCGTTTTTTCGAGGAAACCCGAAAACATGACTTTAAACAGCTAAACGACCCCGTAAAAATTATAGTCAAATATATAACTATAATGAAACATTAATGGAAGCCTAAGGGCTATCAAAATTTAAGAAACAAGAAAAATCTGAGAAACGGGCCCGGTTAGTGAATAGTGCTGAAACCGGGTAAATTAACGAGCGTTTTCTGTAAAAACCGAAAACGCTCCAGCTGGTATTATATTAGTGGGGCCAGTTTTGTAACTAGTAAGCCCTCCCCTCTTTTACTAGTAAACAAGAAAGAAAAGAAAAGAAAGAGAAAAGCAAAAAGTAGAGAGAAAAGTACAAATCACTTTAACACTCTCTCTCTCCCATTCCTATTCTCTCACTCACGTTTCCCCCCCCCCCCTCATCTGAACTCTCCTTCTTCCTCCAGCCAAGTATGGCGATTTTGAAGCTCCTCCATGGCAGCCTCACTTCCTCTCCTTGTACAAGCTCTATTCATGCTCCAAACTCAAAAATAATTACATATTTGTAATCCCCGCATCCTCCTCTATCATTTCCTCTTTTCAAAATTCGAAAAGGATGAGTTTCATCTCCATGGGTTTTCCCCATTTGAAGAGAAAAGCACGCCATTGTGAAGCTTGGATTCTCCTCTTCATTCTAAGGTAAAAATTCCCAAGAAAAGTCATCTTTCATTCACCTCTTGGTGTAATCGATTTTCACCATTTTGATACCTTGTTTTTCTTCTTGTTCTTGAGCTCCAAATTAATCCTTCAATGATGGAGTAATTCCCTTCTTGATTCAAGGGAGAGAATCCCTCTTAAAAGCTTCAAAAAGGTAAACCCTAACTTGTGTTCTAGCCTTTGATTGAATTGAGTTTTCTAAGGGTTTAGATAATTAATTGAGTGTGTTTTGTGTTCTTGGATGTTGGGTGGAGCTTGGAAACTCCACACCCTTTTAACCGAATTTGGAAGAGATGAGGAGCAGAAGAGAATTAAGGAGACTTGTGAAATTAGGTAAGGAATCCACCTTAACCTTGTGTTAAAATTGTTTAAGTGTTTGGGGATGGGTAAACAAATTAATGAACCCAAATTGTGGACTGAAATCTGTGTTGGAATGTGTTTAATTAGTTTGGAGAAGTTGTGAATTAATGGTGAATTGAGGCCTTAAGAGCCAAATGTCTTGAGGTTGTGTTTATAGAGTGGTTTATGAGTTTGTGGTTGATTATGTTGTTGTTGATGGATTTTGAGGATTTATTATGTGTTGTTAGGACCTTGTAAGGGTGGTTCTAGATTAGGAATGAGAAGGATAAAAATTGATGGTTTGGATGTATAAGGTTTATGGGGGTTTATGGTAAAATTTTAATGGAAAATGAGTGTTTGATGATGGTTTAATGATGGGAGAATTTAGGTGTTCAGTAAGGATGTTTAATGTTGAGTAGAGAGGAGTTTTGGCCTTGTAATGGTGAATGGATAATGGAGTTAAGAGGGTGCAAAATCTGTAGAATAATGGTGTTAGGAACTTTGAATTCCAAGAGAAAGAATTTGTGTTTATCTTGTGAAACAAGGAGTGAACTTGGGTTTAGAGGATGTGATTGTCTAGGAAATGATGTTAGAACACATTAGGAAGCTTGTGAGAAGTTTGGAAAAGATTTGACAACTTTTGGGCAGATTCTGGTGGCGTCCGACCCAGGGGTCCGACCCACAGTTGGGTCGGACGGCCTCTGTTGGTCACCCGTAATTGCTTCTGGAATGGTCCGACCCAGAGGACTTGGGTCGGACATGGGGTCGGGGACGGCACGTTAGGAAAGACGGAAAGTTTCTAGAATGATCCGACCCAGTTGGTTGGGTCGGACGTGGGTCGGACGTGGGAGAAGTTTTGGAACTGAAGTTACTGGAATGGTCCGACCCAGATGGTTGGGTCGGACGGCTGACCCACAATTGATATAAAAAAAAACTAAAAACTAAGTGTGGTTTAGGTGGTCAACCCTAGAGGGTATAATGATGACAACCAAGTGTAAGTTAAGTATAAAAACATGTTACACAATCATGTAAAATGTTTAGTGAACCGGAATTTAATAAGTAATTAACCGACATTATCAATCATGTCTAGGAACGACGTTTGGCGGGACTCGTATGCAGCAGGGACCAAGGTATGGTTTTCTTGCAACCTTTGTCCTACCGGAATACACCGGCTTGTATGCCAATGTGTTTTTCTGTGTGTTTGCCGCCTTGCAAGATAAAGCATGAAATGAGTTTATAGTAATTCATTATTGTGGCGTAACTAATTCCGATACCGATACGTTTAACCTTAGTTATGTGTTAAATATAGTTAACCGACCTTAGGTTCAAATAAAAGATCGGTATCCGGTATAAACGTCCCACCCCCGGGAACGTTCTAACTATGGCTATCCGTGCATTAGTGTATGTGGTGACTTTGTGTGATGTATGTGACTGGTTCAGTGTGTTATTGTTGTTGGATACTGTTATCCGTGTTGTGGAAATGGGATGTGATTTTCCCTGACGTGTCTTACCGAGTGAGTAACACAATGTAATGTGTGTATGTGATAAGTTCCATAAGGAACCTCCAACTATTAAGTATATGTTATGTATGGTGAGGAATCCGGTCGTCCGTCCGGTCGCGCGTGTTGTTTGGGAGTTGATATATATATGTGAATTAACTCCCATCCTGTTATGTTAGGGTTGTTTTCCTTCATTGGATTTCGACCTCCCCACTAGCTTAGCCAAAGCTTACCTACCAACTTCCAATCGGGTAGGGGGAAATCATGTGTAATGTTGGTAGGGTGTTGATGCCTAAGTTCGCTTCGACTCCCTCTTTGTTATGTTACGGTTGTTTCTCCTCCTTGAATTACAACCACCCACAAGCTTAACCAAGGCATACTAACTCATCATTATTGGAGTTAGGGGGAAATTGTGTATGTTATGATCATGGGCCTATATATGAGGCCGCCACACCTAAGTAAAGAAAATGTATGTATGTTGTGCTCGGGCTTATATCACCCCGGCACTCCCTAAGCAAAGTTTATGTTCTCCAAGAAGAACGGAACTAAGTGGTGTGTATGTTATCAAGTGAAGTGTGTTGTTAGTTGTGTGTGCTAATCTTGTGTTTGTGTCCTACTAAGGATGTTTGCCTTTAAGCATGAAGTATGTGTGTAGTTGTGTATGTTAAAAATAAAATCAATCGCATGCTAAGACGATAATTAGTTGTGCGTGGCCCGGTAGCATGCGGGCTGCGGGATTACCATACCAGCAAAGGTGCTGAGCCCCTGGGGGGGCCACCCTTTCTTTTTTTTCCTGTTTCAGGTACAGGGAACTGGAAGCCGTTCGAGAGTAGGACGGGGTAGTTGATTGTATTGGGTAGTCATGTAAATTGTGGATGTGTTGTAGGTGTAGTAAGACCGAAATTGTATCGGCGTTAGTTGGTAATTACTCGGTACAGTTGTAATGTAAGTGTATAATGAATGTTGAACATGGAACGGGATTAATGTGTAGTTGCTCGAGAGTTTAGTCCATCAGACCGGTACGATGTATGTATGTTAGCCTTGTTAGTCACGTGGGTGGCTAACGGCGTGTAACACCAAGGAGTTAAGTTATGTTGTGAGTTATGATTTCCGCTGCAAGTGTTGTTAAGTGTGTTGTCTGTAGTTGGGGTGTTACAAAAATACCAACACACGAGGGATACGAGTTCACACTAGCAAAAGAGGACCTACAAGGTACCCAAGGAACGAACTCATTCCAGAGGGAAAGAATTTGGAGTCATGAGGCGCCAGTTAGATGCGCATATCAGACTCGTCTTGATATTTTAGAGACAACTACTGCAAGCACTAGGTGCTAGAGCATAGCTCGACAACCCTTTTACCGAAGGTTGAGCTCGGTAGGGTGGCATGAACTCATGGGAATATACCATGAACATGTATAGAATTCAGGAGGACTGAATAGAATGGCTAGTTGAAATAATAAGCGTGTGTGACTAACGATACCACGCAGCCAAATAAATTACTCCATTCCCATAATTATGGAAGGCCGTGTAGAAAACACCGTCACGTGGAGTTGAAACCGACATGAAACTACTACCTAAAGGGGTAAACTAACCATAAATAGTTGGGCATACTGCTTGCGGAGCGAGTGGGCACATATTGCTTAGGGTTGACATACCTAAGGTTTGGGGAAAACCAATGATGTTTTACATCTCCCGATCAAACCGTATATGAATATACATACACCTAACCGAGATAGGCAGTATAGCCTGAGGGGCTAAAGCCGACCCTATAGAAAAGGGGTAATGAAATATGTAGCACATTAGTGCACGAATAATTCCACTGGAAGGAACATCTTGAACTTATTACTTCACGATGATATATTCGTAGATTACGTGGGCGTAATCATTTTTGGGGGGTAGAGAGCGATTTCGCACGCTTAAAATATACCGTACGTAGGAGTACGTAGCGCATGGTACACATGCTGCAAACTATTATTGTACGTAGAGTACAAGTATTATGACTATGTTTATAATACTTGAGGTATATTATGATGTATTATGTGTATGAATATATATATATTATTAGTTCGCATTGTTGTGGCGAATAGGAAAGGGAGAACAGATAGAGTGTTCTATCCTATTTCCGATTAATTGTGCAAACGTAGCAAACATTAAACACATAAATGCCTAACTTGTTATCTCCGGTTGAGAGTTCAAGTAGGTTTATCTGGTAACTCCGATGGGAGGTTTCAAATAGAAGGAGTAGAAAGCTCCATACTATATGATGCATGACTCAGTATGAAACCGATTATTGGAAGCGATGAGTGAATCGGCATGAGACCGATGTGTAACCTAGTGGAGGTAAAACCTCTAGGAGTTGTACGAATAATTATAAGTCGAAAGAACCTGGTACATGGTTGGGATACATGATCCTATATGCCAGCGATTAGATTAATTACACTAGTTGACTTGTGAATCTATAGAACACAAGGTGGCAAATATCAAGAGGAACAAGATTAGAAGTGAATAAAGAATTGATTGATTGAAATGACGTGGGAAGTTGAACTTGATCCTGGTCCGATCAAGGGAACCGAACACAAATTGAGGTGAGAGATAGTTCTACACTGACGCTGACCACGTCGGGGTTGAATGACTCTCGAAACTTCCTACAAGTGGACACAGATATGAATAGAAATTGGAATTTAGGGCGTCACTCGAAGAGCCGTGGACCGTGGAGTCCTTCGTCATTATACCGGTGTGTCGGCGAGTGACATCACCCAAAGAGCCGTGGACCGCAGAGCCCTTTGTCATTAGACCGGTATGTCTGCGGGTGATTAAGGAAATAAGGTGATACTGTCCGAGGAGCCGTGGACCACAGTGTCCTTCGTTACTAAACCGGTGTGTCCACGGGTGGTTGACGTTGGTTAGCATGGGGTTGGGGATCGTCAAGTCCTGGTCTTTATGACTGCTCCCTGGTGTTGCCATCATTAAATATATGCCACACACATACACGCGGAGTGATTATAGGTATCCTCGCGAGATACTGGCATATGGATAGGGATGCGTGGAGTATCCCTTGCAAACACGTTTGAGTACTTTATTGAGTTTTGCACCTTGTCTAGTGCTGTGTCCATGAGTTTTGCACCTTGTCTAGTGCTGTGTACTATGAGTTTTGCACCTTGTTTAGTGCTGTTTATGAATGAATATGTCATGATTATTGACTATATGGAATGGGATTGATGCTGTATCAAATGTGATACATAAAGACTAGGTCTGAATGTAGTGGAATGTACTCCCTAGTGATGATCTGTCTGTGATTACTTAGTGGAACTTGATTCCTTAGGTGAACTGTAGATGGTAAGGACTTCGGGACGAAGTCTTTTTAAGGGGGGTAGACTGAAATACCCCAAACTAATAAAATATGATGATTCAATTTTAATCACTTGATTAGGCCTAAACATGCCTTAAAAGTCAACTGAGAACAACAGTGGTCAACACAAAGCAAGATGTTGCACCCTTTGACTGTTTAGGGTAAATCAATACCCAAATGATCTTCTTAGGTCCTAAGATTTTGTGCTAAGCTTATTAACACATTACTAAACATGTTACAATTGTTGGACAACACTCCAACACAAAGAACAGGCATTTACATGCTTCAAGGTCAAGTAGGGCAAAAATGTGCCCTAAGAATACATAAAGGTCTAATGACCTCTAAATGATATAAAATTGGATACGATGATGAAATATCTTGTAAGGAACACAAACAAAACTGTTCTCAAAGAAAACAGAGCTCAAAAACACCCTGCGACTCAAAATGTGCACTAAATTTCCTTAAAGCACGTTTTTGTGTATGAGCTCTAAGATAATGACTTTTTGTCACTGTAAAGACTATATTAAGTTCTTTATAACATCAATGTGACATGATAGACTATATTATAAATCTAAACAAAGTTTAAAAATAAAAATCAAAATTGCCAATTTAGTATGAATAGTACCCAAAAATAACAACTAATTACTTAACTTAACTTAAATCATGGTCAAAGCTCACCTATTGCCTTGACCAAAGGCTGCCGACCTCCACAGCTGTAATACCCATTCAATTATCAATCTTCAATCAATTAACAAGCTGTTATGATGAGTCATCTAATTACTATTCTAAAAGTAAACTAAAGTAACCAATAATGTCTTAAAAAGCAAACTCACTTATTTTCTTCATTCACCTTCCATCCCAGCCCACACCAGCAGCTCCCTTCCTCTCTTTGCTTCTCCATTGACGGTAAGAACAAGCAATATTCAGAGAAGAACACCAATTGGTCTTGGTAAACTAATTAAGCCTTTAAATGTTCATTTTCTTCACAATTCTTCCTCTTTCAATGGAGCAAAGCATCAACCACTTCCATCAATGTTCTTACGTTGTTTTGGAGGTTAAATGAGGGTGTATCTCGGCATTAACAAGGGAAGAAGGTGGAGAAAGCTAATCTTGTTCTTAAGGTATAAAAATGTGCTTTAAGCACATATCTTTTGATTCCCTTCAAATTCGGCTGTGAAACTTTGTTTATAAGCTTATAATCTTCATCTTACATACTCATTCAGTTGGTATATCAAGAGCTTCAAGGTATAGCCAGATCCAAGCCAAAAACACCATTTTAGGCACTTTAAACAGGTAAAGATTAGCCATCTTCTAATCTGAGTTACCACCAGTTTAAATCTTGTTTTAGTAGCTCTTTTGACACCATTTACCCTCTATAATTTAGGCAAAGAGCACTTGTTCTTGCCTTGGTATTCAAAGGTAAATTTTACCTTGAAATTGACATTAAACACTTCTTATGGTTAGATCTTGCTTGGAGACTAACCATGCCTTAATTGCTGTTTGAAACATGTAAACTAAGCTGTGGAAAATAAATCTCCATACAGCCGTGGCCAAACAAGGCTTATACTAGGCAAAAACAAGGTATAAATCTTAAACCTTCACTTGGTATATTAATATGTGCTTGTACATATTTATATAAATTGTGCCGTGAGTGAACAAGTATTTAAGGTCTTATTTTGACCTTAGGTGATTAAGGAATGGTTTAGTAAATTTTATAACTAATTATTAGCATAATTGTCCAATTTAAGACATTATGTGGAAATTGGTAATAAAGAAAATATAGGTGTAAGGGCCGAGAGTTTAAGGCTTTTATGGACATTTATGGTAATTTATTTTATAAGCCAATGTTTGTAATAAGGCCATGTACTTTAGGCCATTTTATTCATGCATTTATAAGCTTTTAATTAAGTTTAGTGCTAAATATGCATTACCGCATATTATTGGGGTTATAGTGTAATTAAAATTTAATTTAGGGGCTATAAAAGGATATAGCCGATTTAGAATTGTTAAATGAGTTTATATAAAATTATAAGATTATATAAAGTTTTGGGGTTAAATGGTGATTTATAGAAAGTATGGGTACAAACCGTAATATATGGATATTAGTAGTCAAGGAAATATTAAGGTGGTCAACCTTGACCATATGGTAGATTTTGACCAAATTAATAGTTAGATAACTTATTTAAGGTTTATAATAAGATAAGTATTTTATTGTAACAATGTTATAACATATGAGGTATATATGTTATTTCCGAAAGATAAGGTGTAAAATGGTATTATAAACACCCATGGGCTATTAGGAATTTATTGGGTTGATTTGGAATTAAGATAAACTATATATGTATAATATATAGTTATTATTCATTATGACACTTTAGAGAAATATATGTGGTGTTATAGTAAATACCGAAAGTATATGGGTTAATAAGGTAATTATAACCCTTTGGAGAATTTGGTGATTTTTAGAATTATATAAGAGTATTATTAAGATATATGTATTATATAGTTTTAATTAATTATTAACTATAAGTTATAAATTGGGCCAAATGACAATTATAGAACATATATGGGTCTGTTCGGAATTTTAAAAAATATACCATAGGTTATACTTTTTTTTATAAGTTAGAAATGTTATATTAAATGGTATATAAACATGGTATAAATAATGGGGTGATTTTGTAAATAAATACTATGGTTTATGGAAAAGAATAAGGTTTAATATATGTGCCTATGCGGCAATATATAATAGTTTTTTATAAAAACTATAAGTTATAATTAAAGGAATAAAAATATCATAATACATGATATTAGTATATGGTATAACATTACATAATGTTATGTGGTCAAAATAGAATTTAAATAATTCAAGGGCTGTACCGAAATATTAAAGGTTGGAAAAGGAATTTTAGACTAAGGTCTATAATGTTATAAATGTTATAACAATTATATGGTTTAGATGGAATTAATAAAAGTAAGGATATTCACATTAAGTAATGTGACAAACTATAAATAAATAGGATTTATAAACTAAGAATTTGTTAATTAACCTTGGAGTTGTAAAGATACAACATAAAATGTTACATAACATTAGGATAATAATCCTATATAAGTTGTATAATATAGTAAAACTAAAGGGAATAATCATCTAATAAAAGATGATAAAAATGTAACATATAATATAAGAGTTTATAACTCATGGAACTTACCTAGGTGGTAAATATATACATATACAAGAAAAATGTATATAAGGAATGAATATATATTATGGTTAGAAACCATGTATTATAATGGATGGTGGAAAAACAAAACCTAGGAAAATGATACTAAGGTGAAATGTATAGTATATGATTAAGATATACATGCAATATAGTGATAAACTATATGAGATACTACAATGTGTATTAAATTACATAGATAATAAACGTTTAAAGTTAAGTATTTAATATACTCGACGTAATCAAGCATGAAATATGACGTTTTTCCAAATTCCGAGTTAAGCCGAAAACCCGACAAACGTTGACAATTAATAACGGGGATTAACCGGGAGGAAAGCGACGGTACGGGGTACTGTAGAGTTAAGTTGTTATAACGGGATTCTAATCAGTAGTGTTATGTATTGTTACCTGTTAGAGACGACACGAGGAGCATCGATCTAGCTGAATCATACTCCACCCGTAATACTTTCAGGGTGAACGGTATGTTTATTTATGTGGCTTGATTGTCTCTGAGGATTTCCTCAGTTCAGACATTGTGTGATAATCTGTGTTAAGATTGAATGTTCTGCTGTGTGAATTAATATGCTTGAGTTGTGTATTAATGCTGCCTTACTATTGTTACTGTTGGACGATAACAGTACCGTTCGTATATATGACATATTATAAAACGAACTAGCGGCAAATGATATCTATCTTATAGTGTAACATAAGGAACGTAAGTAAAATGTTGTAGCATCAGGATAATAAGATATATATATTATCTGAGCTTATATACGGAGCATTGGCCTCTTTAATGCCGCTCTCGTATCTAACACTGATCCCGAGTTGACATACTCAGGATTGGACTAACGACCTTAGCTGCTGTGTTAGGAAAAATAATAAAACGATGCGATGGTATAGATCAAGTTTTCAAGAGGATGTGGCTCTTGCTGTGAACTGTGATCCATTAACGATACTAGGATACTAGATACCGTGTGGTAACCGTAATATCAGGATAAATTTCCAACGAACTACAGATTGTTCGTAGGTCGGAGACTCTACCCAACCGCTGGAGTGGCTACTGCCGTGGGTGACCCGCCATAAGAGATGGTAACTTAGAGACACGTCGTTCTTTACGAGACGTGTCATTAGACATGACTGAACAATTTACGAACGACTATACTAGCTCTTACATTCGCGAACATTATTTAGCTTGGTACGTCAAACGGGTAATTATAGCTTGTTTATAACTCTCGTTGTTTCTCCTTGTTGCTCAGTGGTCACTGCTTTGTATTATGTGTGGTATGTTGGTGGATTTGTTTGAACGAGCCATTGTGCTCATATTGTGTGTTGTGAACTGGTTGTGTCGAGTCGCTGTACTCATGTGTAGATTATGGTGGATTGTTTGGTCGAGCGAGTCACCGAACTCAATTATGAACTATCAAGTGTTTGTTGGAATGGAGTCTCTGTACTCATATAAGCGTTGTAACGCTTTCAGTGGTTTATTAAGATGCGATGTGTGAAGCCGGGGGCTTGTTTGTTATTTGAGTTTACTGCAATATATATTGTTGCTTTACAGTTTTAACATTAAACTACTTGCATGAAAATGAATTGCATGCTCTCGACCAATTAATTGAGGGTCCGAGGGGGCATGACAGTCATGTAGTAACATACTCAGCAGGGGCTGATTCCATACCACAAACAACCATTTTTGCAGGTATGCAGCTTCCGGTGTCGACAAAGAGAGGGACGCACTGGGTAGTTTAATTACAATTGTTTTAAATATGCACTGTTGCATGTAGATACGAACTTAGAAACGTGTATAGGATTGGGATACTTAGAATGCTCACTGTGAATGTATTTTATATTGGTTTGGGAAGGTTAGATCTATCTCTTGTTGTCACTGTGGGAAATTGTTTCGTATTTATGAATATATCAATAAACACGTTATTACTCGTATGGGCGAGTGAGAACGGTGACACCAGTAGTTCAGTTGTTGAGATTACCGCTGTGATTACAACGTTAAGTAAGATGATTAGGGGCAGATTAGAGTAGGGGTGTTACAGTAACACCCATAATCACATACATGTATCCAAAACACTTAACACACAAGTGATATCAACCAAACCGAGCCCAAGGAGTTTCCTTAGGACAACTCGGATCAAATTCCTTTACATACCGTTCACCAAGACCTAGGATGCGCAGTGTAGACCACTAGCTGGTCAAGCGCCTCCGTCTGATGTATGATCTAAACGGTAATAAAACTATAAGTCAGTCTCTATGACTAACTACATCCGGTACTTCCGAATAACAAGTAACCCCGACAGTTCATCCCCGGATTTCTACAGTTATTTGTTACGGGTTTCCCTAAACCAATCGGCTTTGTAACTAAAACTCGTATGTCAAAATATTTCGACTGTTAAGTTTAATTTGTTAAATTTCTTTAATCTTATCCATCACTTAATTTAGGTATATAACCTATAGTTGCATGTATGCATGCATTATTATATTGTATCATTTTCCCACCATCCATTATAATACATTGTATTATATAATCCATTATCTTTAGCAAAATTATATTTGCATTCAAAACTTATAACTTATAGTTTGTAACTATTTTTCCATGTAACAACCACCACCATTATATTATATGGTTTCCAACCATAATATATATCCATCCTTATATACATTATTCTTGTATATGTATATATTTACCATGTAGGTAAGTTTCATGAGTTTTAAAACTCTTATATCATATGGTACATTTTATCATCTTATATTAGATGATTATTCTCATTAGTTGTATTATATTATACAACTTATATTAAGATTATTATCCTAATATTATGTAACGTTTTATGTTGTATAATCACAACTTCTAAGGTTTGATCAATATATACCTTAGTTTATAAATCTTATTTATTTATAGTTTGTCACATCATTTAATGTGAATATCCTTACTTATATTAATTCCATTAAAATCATTAACACCATATAATTGTTATAACATTTATAACATTGTAGACCTTAATCTAAAATTCATTTTCCCATCTTTAATAATTCGGTACAGCCCTTTTATTTCACTTAAGTTCTATATTGACCACATAGCATTATGTAATGTTATACCATATACCAATATCATATAATATGATATTTTATTTCCTTTAATTTATAACCTATAGTTTCTATACAAAACTATTTAATATTGCCGCATTGGCACCATATCAAAACCTTATTCTTTTTCATAATCCATAGTTTCCTTTATTTACAAAATCACCCCATTATTTATACCATGTTATATATATCATATAATATAACATTTTTAACTTTTAAAAGGGGGTATAACCCATGGTTATATTTTGTAAATTTCCGAGCAGACCCTATTCTATTTATAATTAAATTTCAAACCCTCCGAGTTTCTATAATTGCCATTTGGCCCAATTTATAACATATAGTTTTATAATATCATTAAAACTATATAATATACACATATCTTAATAAATACCCTTATATAATTCTAAAAATCACCAAATTTCACCAAAGGGTTATAATTATTATAACTAACCCATATACTTTCGGTATTTGCTAATCCACCACATATATTTATCCAAAGTGTCATAATGACATAATAACTATATATTATACATATATAGTTTATTTTAAATTCCAAAATCAACCCAATAAATTCCTAAAAATTCCTAATAGCCCATGGGTGTTTATAATACCATTATACACCCTTTATTTTCGGTAATAACATATATACCACATATGTTATAAAATTGTTACAATTAAATACTTATCTTATTATAAAACCTTAAATAAGTTCTTTAACTTATCTATTTTGGTCAAAACCTACCATATGGTCAAGGTTGACCACCTTAATATTTCCTCGACCATTAATAACCATATATTACGGTTAGTACCCTTATCTTTTCAGAAATTACCATTTAACCCTAAAACTTTATATAATCTTATAATTTTAATTTAAAATCATTTAAACCTCTAATTTTTGGCTATATCATTATATAGCCCCCAAATTTAATTTAATTACACTATAACCCCAATTCCTTGCGGTACTTTATTTTTAGCACTTAAACTTAAATAAAACCTTATAAATACATAAATAAAATGGCCTAAAGTACATGGCCTTATTAAAAACATTAGCTTATAAAATAAATTACACATAAATGCCCAAAAATGCATTAAACTCTTGGCCCTTACAATATATTTTCGAAATTTACCAATTTTCCACATAATGTGTTAAATTTGACAATTATGTTAATTAATTGGTTATAAAATTTACTAAACCATTTCTTAATCACCTAAGGTCAAAATAAGACCTTAATTAACCATTCACTCACGGCACAAATTATACACATATGTATAATTACATATTAATATACCAAGTGAAGGTTTAAGTGATTTATACCTTGTTTTTGCCAAGTATAGGCCTTGTTTGGCCACGGCTGCTTAGGAATAATTTTCCACAGCTTAGTTTACATGTTTTCAAACAGCAATTAAGACATGGTTAGTCTCTAAGCAAGATCTAACGATAAAAAGTGTTTTAATGTATATTTCAAGGTAAGATTTACCTTAGAATACCAAAGCAAACAAGATGCTCTTTGGCCTGTATTTACAGTAGGAAAAGAGCATCAAAAGAGCTACTAAAACCAAGCTTTAAACTGGTATAACTCAGATTAGAAGATGGCTAATTTTTACCTTGATTAAAATGCCTAAAATGGTGTTTTTGGCTTGGATCTGGCTATACCTTGAAGCTCTTGATATACCAACTGAATAAGTATGTTAAGAAGAAGATTATAAGCTTAGAAAACAAAGCTTTACAACCGGATTTGAAGAAAATCAAAGGATAAGTGCTTAAAGCACATTTTTATACCTTAAGAACATGATTATATTTCTCCACCTTCTTCCCTTGTTACAGCCGATACACCCTTCTTTTATCCTCCAAAACAACCTAGAAACATTGATGGAAATGGTTGATGATTTGCTCCATGGAAAGAGGAAAGAATTGTGAAGAGAATGAACATAAAATGGCTTAATAAGCTTACCTATGTCAATTGTTGTTCCCTTCTGAACTTGGCATTTTATCCACGGTTTGGAGAAGCCAAAGAGAGGTTTGAAGAGGCTGGTGTTGGCTGGGAAGCAAGACAAATGAAGAAGGTAAGCTAGATTTGCTTTTAAGACATTATTGTTACTTTATGGAATAGTAACTTGATGACTCATTAGATTGGCTGATTAATTGATTGGAGATTGATGAATGAGTGGGCATGACAGCCATAGGAGGTCGGCAGCACATGGTCAAGGCAATGGGTGATGTTTGACCATAGTTTAAGTTTAGTAATTAAAATGTTATTTTTGGGTACTATTCATACTAAATTGCCCATTTTGATTTCATTTTCAAACTTTGATTTAGACTTTATAATATAGTCTATCATGTCACATTAATGTTATAAAGAACTTAATATAGTCTTTACAGTGACAAAAAGTCATTATCTTCGAGCTCATACACAAAAATGTGCTTTAAGGTATTTTAGTGCACATTTTGTGTCGCAAGGTGTTTCTGAGCTTAGTTTTCTTTGAGAACAGTTTTGGTGTGTTCCATACATGATATTTGATCATGTAATCCAATTTTATATCATTTAGAGGTCATTAGACCTTTAAGGTTTTCTTAGAGCACATTTTTGCCCTACTTGACCTTGAAGCATGTAAATGCTTGTTCTTTGTGTTGGAGTGTTGTCCAACAATTGTAATATGTTTAGTAATGTGTTAATAAGCTTAGGACAAAGTTTTAGGTCCTAAATAGTTCATTTGGGTATTTATTTACCCTAAATAGTCAAAGGGTGCAATATCTTGCTTTGTGTTGACCACTGTTGTTCTCAGTTGACTTTTAAGGCATGCTTAGGCCTTAATTAATGTGATTAGATATTTAATCCATGTTTTATTAGTTTGGGGTATTTCAGGAAATGGCTGATGTTTAGCTCCATGGAAAGAGGAAAGAAGAGTGAAGAGAATGAACATAAAATGGCTTAAAAATCTTACCTAGATCAATTTGTGTTCTCCTCTTAATTTGGTGTCTTCCTACGGTTATGGAGGAGCAAAAGAGAGAATGGAGATGTGTACTTACGACTGGGAAAGAAGGTAATGAGAGGAAAGAGAAAGAATAAGCTTTTAAGGTAAAGTTTACTTACTTTTGTAAATAGTCATAGATGACTCATCCCTAGATATTTGTGTTGGCTAATGGATGAGTATGACAGCCATATGTGGGCGGAAATGGGTGGTCAAACCAAAAGATGACCATTGACCATGGTTTAAGTTAAGTAATTAAATGTTATTTTAGGTACTATTCACCCAAAATCACCCATTTTGATTTTATTTTTAAACTATGATTTATACTTTATAATATAGTCTATCATGTCCCATTAATGATATAAAGAATGTAATCTAGTCTTTAAAGTGACAAAAAGTCAATATCTTAGAGCTCATACACAAAAACGTGCTTTAAGGTGTTTTAGTGCACATTTTGTGTCCCTGTTGGGCAAAACAGTGTTGAAACTATCTTGCTAACTATGGGCAGTGAACCCAATCATTGTAGTACAACAAGGTCGTATCCACAGGGACTTCGTAACTGTCTAGCTAATTATAAGCTTAGTAAATGTGCAAGAGGATATATACAAAAGTGCATAAATGTAAATTAGGGGTTTTGGGTTTTTGGGTTGTAATTGGAGAAATAAAGAAAGCAATAAACACTAACTAACTATCTAGGATAGGTGTAGCCCGGGATGGATATTTGCACCCGTCCTCCCCTTACTACCGATTGTCGAACCTCGAACTCATAGCTAAACAACAGGAACGCCAAATTAACTAATAGCCTAATTAAGGTCTACTAATCCTAACCAACAGAATGGAACCTGGAGGATCTTCCAAGTACCTAGTCAATTGATAGCATTAAGCACAATTTCCCCTTAAGTTGCAGTGTAATCCAATCTCGAAATCATCGATATTAGAGTACGCTGTTCTAGTCCCCGACGGTCCAGATTTCTATCTCAGAATCACATGTTGACAAAATCCACAAGAATGCTCAACTAATCGGTAGGCCAAACCAACCAGTTTAACACATAGATAACAAATTGGGCAAAACCCTTAACAAATCCCCAAATCATGGGTGACAAGTTTAAGAGCCACAAACACACAATTATTATCAGTACTAAGAACAAGAACTAAAATAAAACCATAAATGAGTTCAAGAATCTACAATGGAGTATAGGGATTTTGGGGCAAAATCCCCAATCCCTAGCTACAAAGAGACTACACAACCATTAAGGAACAAAAATGAGAGAAGGGAGAAGAAATAGCCATGGGAGGTTGAAGAAGAGCTTCAATGGAGGTGAGTCTTCTCCTCCTTTCCTTCTTCTTCTTCCTTTCCTTTCTTCTTCTTCTTCTTCCCTCTTTTCTCTTGTTTTTCCGTCGTTTTTCTGGTCTGAGTCGTGGTTCAAGAATGGGGAGAAGTGTCCCCAAAATTCCCGTTTTAAAACTCAATTCTGGGCAAAAATACGCGTCGGACCGCCCCACAGGGGCGGTCCATAGGGGCGGTCCACACCAGAGGCGATTTTCCGTGTTCTAAAATTGACTGGACCGCCCCACAGGGGCGGTCCACAGGGGAGGTCCGGACCAGAAGCAAAGAAAGAATGCTTTATCTTCTTCGTTTCAGCTCCGATTTTGGATCCGTTTGCGCCCACGCGTTCCTCTCTTCATCTACTTTACTCCTATCTATGTTATTCCTCCTGTTTAAACAATAAATGTGTAAGACACTAATGAAACATAAAACTAGAGGAAAACACGCCAGAGTGGAGATATGAGCATAAAAGTGTTGATTAAACATATGAAATACTCCTCTAAAACATGCTCATTTAGACACTCATCACACCCCCACACTTACCTTTTTGCTTGTCCTCAAGCAAAACCAAGCCCCAAGCACGTAAGGAATGCTCAAGACTAACAAATACTAACATGAATTGTAGGATAAAAGAAGAAGCAAAAAGTGATTAAAACCTTTGAGGAGTGTGAACCATCTCTTAGTGGTGGCATGGGTGTGCTTAGGGCAAAACAAAATCTAGAGTTTCGGGGTATGATCCGAAGTGCTTCAAAGCTCTAAAGATTAGGTGACTTGAAGAGCTTTTACCATGTCCAACTTCTCTCAAGAATGGGCATTGAGAAGAAAACAAAAGGAAAAATAGATTTATGCATTTGTTTCACTTTTGCATAAGAGATGAGAAGATAAAATTTTGGCATCCTTTGCATTTAAGAACACTCAACTCTCATTGTTGGTTAACAATGGCGTCTCACAAGTCCCTTGAAGGATTTTCACAAGAAGCACCCCTTAGCAATCCCTAAGAAAGAAGACAGAAGGAACCCCAAAGCAATAAAAATCCAACCATATAAGATCACTTGGCCACACCGCATGTAAAATGCTCCTCAAAAGCAATCAAAATGAAAATTTTAAGTATTTATCCCACAATTCATAACAATATTTGTTCTTAATGAGAACAACTCATAACACAAGTGTCCAAGTTTTTTTTTATTTTGGACAATTGCAAGATAAGCATGAAGTATTAAGCATTTAAGCACATAATTCACCGAAAAGGTCACTCCCCCACACTTAAATTGAACAATGTCCCCATTGTTCATCAATCAAAACCGGGGAAGGTTCCAGAAGACCTTTGCGGGAAGCAGACAAAAGGAAAATCACACAGGACACAAACAAACAGTATAGCACAGAAGCTATCCCCAGATTTGCAGATTCATAATTAGAGAAGGGAGAACGAAAACTAAAAGGAACTAGTACTCCCCTGAGATTGCTATTGCTATCAGTTTGTAGAACTCCCCCACACTTGAGCTTCAGTCTCAAGTAGCGTAGCTTGGTTGCAGTGTGGAATTGAAATTGCACCCGCATAAAACACTAGAAGCAACCAAACTACAACTGGAGTTAAGGGTTAGCAAAAACAAAACCAAAGGAGAACGAAAACAAAAACTGGAAATAAAAATAGTGGAGTCGTTGTGGGCAAATATTAAAGGAAGGGTGAAACGAGTACTCCCCGATAAGATGCAAGGAAGATAGGGTGCCCGCACAATTGCAAGTGGGAGGGGTCGTTGAGGTGCTACCTTCAATCGTTGGAGATGAAGGTCCTCTTGGAAAATTTCGCCAGAGGTTCCTTTGTAATTGTTCCTAATTCCATCCCTTTTTCAGAGGGGCTTACCTGTTTCCAAAATATTCACAACACAGACGCCACCGATTGGGCGTAAAAGGGCAAGTCCAAAGAATGCCAAAATAGCCCATTATTGAAAACAATGCAAAATCAAAACTAACAGAATTTAAAAGACAGGACACGAAATGAAATCCGGGTTGCCTCCGGTAAGCGGCCCTTCTTTAAGGTCTTTGGCTAGACCATACCACCGTGAAGTCATCCGGGATCGAATATGAACGTTGAAGTCGGCTTCAACGGGTGGGTTGGGCGGGCATCATCTAGCAATGAAGAACGACCCGGATCAAAAGGAAATGTGGCCTCAACACTTAGGATGTGAAAGTGTAAACTCCACCGATCGTTCATCAGGTGGAAGTGTTGAGGTGGGTGATCCTTGGTACGAGGATCAAACTGTGGTGGAGCCTCCTCTTCAAATTCAAGGATGTAAACATCCTTATCTTCAGTGAGCGGTGCAGGGAACTCCGGGGCGGACTTTGTCTTCAATCTTTGGTCCCGGATCAAATGGGAAGGTGGCCTCCACACTTAGCGGGTGTACGTTGAGCTTCCACCCAACTTCATTAGTGCACGGGTGGGGGCCTTGATCCTTCAAGTGAAGATCAAAGTTTGATGGCTCCTCCTCCTCCTCAAATTCGAGGATGTAAATGTCCTCAACTTCTTGGTGAGGCTCATGGGAAGAGCCTTGATGAAAATCAACTTCAGAGGGAGGTGGCTCCTTGAAGTTGATTATAGCACTCTCCTCTGATGGCTCGGAGGGAGGCGGCATCTCCTCCTCCTCAAGGTTGAGGATGTGTCCATCCTCATCTTCTGGGTGGAGCACAGAGAAGGAGGGGAAATAACGGTAGTTGACTTCAGAGGGAGGAAACTCCATGAAGTCAAGGTGGAAGCGGTCCTCTGATGGCTTGTCTTCGAACTCAGGCAGATGGTTGAATGACGTTTTCTCAGGTTCGAACGGGGGAGGTGATAGAGAGCAACTCAAGTCCTCAGTAAGGTGATCCACTTTATGAACCATTTCGCTCTCCGGTTGCTGCGATGCAAGGTTTAGTAGACCTTCCATCATCGCGTTCATCTCTACTAATTTGGAATAGAGCTTCAGTTGGTTCATGTCGAGGTCTTTTTCCTTAGTCTGATGCTCCACTTCATGGACCATTTCACTCTCTGGTTGTTGCTCCCTTCGAGCTAGTGTAATGAGCTGGTTCATGTCGATGGTGTTCATTCTAGCACTAAGATCCTCCAGAGTGGGTGAATCTACCCTTGCCGTGATCTCAGAACAATAAGCACTCTTCTGGTCTCCTCCACTCTCTTGGCACCTGATCCATCGACTGATGTCTTGTTCAGTGGGGTTTGGATTGACAGATAAGAACCGGTTCTCCATGAGAGTCTCCGATCTTGAGATTAGATCCTCACAAGGAGGGCACATATGAAAGGATCCACACCCTTGACAATCAATGTATTGGTCGTAGGTTGCTCCAGAGGTGTAGCCGTAACAATCTTCTGCTTGATCATCAAGACCATCCATCAGAGATAGGTTCCTAAAAAAAAATAACACAAATTTATACACAAAAGGGGGAAATAAAGGAAACGAAAAATATGCACAGAAACTAAACAGATAATAAACAGATAGTTGGACCGAAGTCCCCGGCAACGGCGCCAAAAACTTGTTGGGCAAAATAGTGTTGAAACTATCTTGCTAACTATGGGCAGTGAACCCAATCATTGTAGTACAACAAGGTCGTATCCACAGGGACTTCGTAACTGTCTAGCTAATTATAAGCTTAGTAAATGTGCAAGAGGATATATACAAAAGTGCATAAATGTAAATTAGGGGTTTTGGGTTTTTGGGTTGTAATTGGAGAAATAAAGAAAAGCAATAAACACTAAACTAACTATCTAGGATAGGTGTAGCCCGGGATGGATATTTGCACCCGTCCTCCCCTTACTACCGATTGTCGAACCTCGAACTCATAGCTAAACAACAGGAACGCCAAATTAACTAATAGCCTAATTAAGGTCTACTAATCCTAACCAACAGAATGGAACCTGGAGGATCTTCCAAGTACCTAGTCAATTGATAGCATTAAGCACAATTTCCCCTTAAGTTGCAGTGTAATCCAATCTCGAAATCATCGATATTAGAGTACGCTGTTCTAGTCCCCGACGGTCCAGATTTCTATCTCAGAATCACATGTTGACAGAAATCCACAAGAATGCTCAACTAATCGGTAGGCCAAACCAACCAGTTTAACACATAGATAACAAATTGGGCAAAACCCTTAACAAATCCCCAAATCATGGGTGACAAGTTTAAGAGCCACAAACACACAATTATTATCAGTACTAAGAACAAGAACTAAAATAAAACCATAAATGAGTTCAAGAATCTACAATGGAGTATAGGGATTTTGGGGCAAAATCCCCAATCCCTAGCTACAAAGAGACTACACAACCATTAAGGAACAAAAATGAGAGAAGGGAGAAGAAATAGCCATGGGAGGTTGAAGAAGAGCTTCAATGGAGGTGAGTCTTCTCCTCCTTTCCTTCTTCTTCTTCCTTTCCTTTCTTCTTCTTCTTCTTCCCTCTTTTCTCTTGTTTTTTCCGTCGTTTTTCTGGTCTGAGTCGTGGTTCAAGAATGGGGAGAAGTGTCCCCAAAATTCCCGTTTTAAAACTCAATTCTGGGCAAAAATACGCGTCGGACCGCCCCACAGGGGCGGTCCATAGGGGCGGTCCACACCAGAGGCGATTTTCCGTGTTCTAAAATTGACTGGACCGCCCCACAGGGACGGTCCACAGGGGAGGTCCGGACCAGAAGCAAAGAAAATGCTTTATCTTCTTCGTTTCAGCTCCGATTTTGGATCCGTTTGCGCCCACGCGTTCCTCTCTTCATCTACTTTACTCCTATCTATGTTATTCCTCCTGTTTAAACAATAAATGTGTAAGACACCAATGAAACATAAAACTAGAGGAAAATACGCAAGAGTGGAGATATGAGCATGAAAAGTGTTGATTAAACATATGAAATACTCCTCTAAAACATGCTCATTTAGACACTCATCAGTCCCAAGGTGTTTCTGAGCTTGGGTTTCTTTGAGAAAGGTTTTATTACATTCCATACATTATAATTGAACTTAGGAATCCAATTTTATATCAAATGGAGGTCATAAGACCTTTAAGGTTTCTTAGAGCACATTTTTGCCCTCATTGACTCTTAAACATGTAAATGCTTGTTCTTTGTGTTGGAGTGTTGTCCAATAATCTTAGTACGTTTATTTATGTGTTATAGTACTTAGGACAAAATTTTAGGTCCTAAGGTGTTCATTTGGGTATGTATTTACCCTAAACGGTCAAAGGGTGCAATTCTTGCTTTGTGTTGACCATTGTTGTTCTCAATTGAATTTTAAGGCATGTTTAGGCCTTAATTAATTTGATTAGATGTTTAATCAATGTTTTATTAGGTTGGGGTATTTCAATCTACCCCCCTTAAAAAGACTTCGTCCTGAAGTCGCTTTCTCAAATTGGTGTTTTAATAACTACCCATATAACCCATAATGTATATCTATGTGATATATCATTTACACACATCGTATTGTGCTTATACATCACATAGCCCTCATCTGTGGCGTTAGTTAAATCATATATGGATATAGGCGATCCATCAGCACCATTATTTCCTATCAATTCTATAAACCCTGACAACCTCCCCGAGGTGTCCACAACATTCCATCCTTCTACATTCCATATCTAATGATTCATTTCGTATCTAGGCGATACCATATGTAATCATTCTACAAGGTAATATAAATATATATATCACAAGTATCACAAGCAAGGTACTACACACATGGGTGTATTGAAATACCCCAAACCTTGATAGGTTGTTTAAAGGTTAAACTATGGTATGTAAAGGCTAAAAAGTGCCTTAGAAACATTAGTGTACAATTTAAACCATAGTAAAAACAATAAAGCACTAAAACACAGTTTGAGCAAAAACATGCTCTAAGCTTGGAGTGAACTTGGTTAGGACCCAAAGAGCCTACCAAGACTTATTAATATTCAATTATGATTCAATAAGGCTAATTAAGTCCTTAGTAAACTTTGGTAGACAGTTAAACCAAACAAAACACATGAAAATACCTTAAAGTCAATAAGAGCAAAAATGTGCTCTAAGCTTGGGATAAATTTGTATAAGACCTAATGGTCATACCTATACCTTATAAATATGTTAATGAACATATTAAATCAATTACCAAAGAAAACCAAGCTTGAAAACAAGTTAAAACACAAAAAGTGCTTTAAGGAGTCTTAAAGCACGTTTTTGAAAAATTGTCTTGTAAATGAGTTTTGAATGGCTAAATGTCCATCATTACTCTTTAATTAACATGTGTACTATATAGTATCACATTTGGAAGTCTATATCAATGGGAAATCAAAAATTTCACAAATATGTGCCTTAGTTTGTGAATAGTACTCAAATAGTGCTAGTTTAAGTTATAAGTCAACATAAGTCAAATATTTGGTCAACAAAGACCATAAATATCTCTAATGTGTAAAGGGGGCACGGTTTTATGGGTGTGAGTCATCACACTTGGCTAGCCAATTAAAAGAAAGGAAGAAAAGTAAGTAAAAGGTTACTTTTGCTTTTAACATAAATATCTTCAAAGTATACTCTCTCACCTCATTCTCTTATTTCTCCTTGGTTCCCACCGTCACCTATCTTCATCCTCCCTTCTCAATCTCGTTCTCCTACAGCACCATTCATATCCCATCTCCTTTTACTTGTAACTTATGATTCCATGCCCCGAATTTAATTTCAAGACTACCTTTGTCTTAGTTAGATCAAGCTCTTCATTTCCCTCTTTTCAAATCTTCAAGAACTCAATTTTGGTGCCATGGAGATTCACCATTGAAGGAGCTTGAGCTCACCTTTTCACATATTATTGTTCTCCTTTGCTTCAAGGTAAGGAAACTCAAAGAAAAATGATGTTTCCTCCATGTTTTGTGTTGTCCGAAAATTCACCTCACAATGGTGTTTTTACCTTGCTTGTTTTAGCTTCATTTGAATCTTCCAAGGGCTAGGAGGAGTCCTCTCTTGATACTCATTCAAGCTCTCTTTCCATTCCAAGGTAAAACAATCATTTTTATACCTTAAGAAAATATATGTAACTAGGGTTTACAATGAGATGAAGCTTAAAGCTTGTATACTCATTATATTATTTGTATAATGGTTAGAAGTTGACAAGCAACTAAAAGCCTTGCCAATTTAGTCAAGGAAACAAGAAAGAAGTTTGTGAGGGAAAAAGGTAAATATGCTATCTCAATGTAGTTTAAAATGCCTTAGGAAAAATGAGCTTGATATGCTTAATAAAATACCTAAGGAGCCAATGGCAAATGAGCTAGTAAAATGCTCTCAAGGAGTTTATTAATGGCATATGTATTGTTGGGTGTATTTGCAGGTCAAAGGCATTATTTATGTGGGAAATTCAGTGTTTAAGGTTTATGCAATTTAAGGGCCTAAGAGCCATGTTATTTAAGGGCCTAAGTGCCAAGCAATTTAAGCTTATGCACTATATTGTGATGTAGTGCTAAATGTGTGAAGTTTGTGTATAAAATGTGTTTGATGGATTTTAGGTGTTCTTGAATGAAATAAGGTAAAAACCTAAGTGTTTGGATGTGAGTATATACAAGAGAAGCTATGGCCAAATTTGGAAAATGTATAAGAAGTTCTAAGTGATTTAAACAAGTTTTGGTGAACTAGGAAGTGTTAAAGGTGAACAAGTGTTTTTCTAGTGAAGAAAACATGTATTAAGGTGATTTAGAGTGATGCAAGGATTTAGGTATTATCTTGGAAGTTCTAGGAATCCAATGTGTGTTTTTGAGAATGTATTCAAGTCTTGGAGAAGTTTGTTTAAGGTTTAGGAATGTTGATGTAAAGGAAGAAGTGATGTTTAGGTAAGATGTGAAAAAGGAGATTTAGTTAGTAAGAAAAGAAATTTGAGAGATGATGTAAGGTGTAGAGGAAACCCTTGGTAAAGTGGTCAATATTGGTGAAATACCACTTAGAAATCTTAAGGAGGAAACATTCCAAGTGCTAAGAATTTTGTAAGGAATTTGTGAATGATAAGATGGTTTTGGTGTGTGATTTAAAGAGTTTAGTACATGGCTAAAGGTGTGTTTGAGGTGTCAAATGATGTTAGAACACATTAGGAGGCTTGAGGAAAAATTTGGAGAAAATTTGACAATGTATGGGAAGTTTCTGCAGCCGACCTACCCAGGGGACCGACCCCAGTCTGGGTCGGTCGGGCTGAAACTGTGAAGTTGGATGTTCTCTGCAGCCGACCTACCCAGGGGGTGGGTCGGTCGGACCTTAAAAAAAAATTAAATTAAATTTTAAGAATGTTAAGTGGTATTAGTGGTATGCCATTAAGAGAGTATTGATGATTAGAAAAATAATTATAAAAGGACTTAAGAGATTAAGTTAAGTAAGATGATTTAAATGTTTAAGGTTATAAAATGAAATGTAAAAGTAAAACAAGTTAAAATGTAAAGTTATGTAACTAAGTTAACGGGGAAAAGTTATAAGCATTAGACTTTAAACAATCATGTTACCCTGATGTTAATAAAAGTACATGTAATATTATCAGTTGTTCGAGAATTGCTCGAGGAACATAAGTGGACATGATAAAGTGGACCCTGGTGACAGGTATGGTTTTCTTGCAACCTGTGTCATACCGGATTACACCGGCTTGTATGCCAATGTGTTTTTCTGTGTGTTTGCCACGTTATAAGATAAATCATGAAACAAGTTTACAGTCGTTATTGTTGTTGTATGTTTACGTGCCGATACCGGTAACCTCGAATGCGCTTGAAGGGCTAGTTAACCACTATTAGGTAAAACGTAAGAGAACGGTATCCGGTGACAACGTTTCCGACCTAAGGAACGTTCTAACCACGACTATGCGTGAGTTAGTTATGTGATGTTTGTGTGTGAATGTATGACTCTCCCTTCCCTTGTGTGTGTCTAACAAGACTTAACCCTATGTTGTGATTGTTTAATTAAGTTCTATGTTGAACTTCTAACAAGTGCTAACGGGGGAAGTGAGGAGTCCGGTCTGTTCCGGTCACGCGTGTGAGTATGGGGGTCGTTGTCATATCAGGTTCGATCCTCTCCGTATGTTATGGTTGTTTTCCAATTTGGTTTCCAACCTTCCCTTTAGCTTAACCAAGGCTATTACTGACTCACGTCGGGCCACAGGGGCATACTATGTTATGTTTGTTCGGTGCTTGGATCACTAATCCGAACACCTTGTGGTTAAGTTATCCGTTCATTTAACGAGACGGTAACGAGTTATGTAACGAGCTTATCATGAGACTGGCAACATTCTCTAGGGCTCACCAGTGTATTAACAATGTTTGGGTCGGTTCCTAAGAGAACCATTCCCGTTATGTTATTGATGTTGTTGTAATGCAATTTCTATTGCGATGTATTATGTGCACGTTGAAACGTGAAAGTGTTGTTTTATGTGTTGTTATGGGATGCATGTTATATGTTGTAAAATGTGGAGTATGTGGATCATGGATATGAATCCCAGTTTGTGATAAGAGGCGTTTAAGGATAACCCGTATAACGGGTAAGTGTCGTCTATTAAGGAAGTAGCTCCATTAGAGGAGAAACACTCTAGGGATAATGAATACCATGAGTGACTTATCAAATAAGGATGTATTATCCGTTTATTGAGCCCATTGAGGCGAAATGTTGTGTGTGTGGTTTACAGTTGCATGCATGATTTAAATATAATCAACCGCATGCTAAGACGACAATTAGTTTTGCGTGGCCCGGTAGCATGTGGGCTGCGGGATTACCATACCAGCAAAGGTGCTGAGCCCCTTGGGGGCCACCCTTTCTATTCTTTTCCTATTTCAGGTACAAAGACCAGGAGGCCGTTCGAGAGTAGGACGGGGTAGTCGTTGTACATGGGTAATCATTTAGGTTGTATTATACAGTAGGTGTAGTAAGACCGAAATTGTTATCGGCAACAGTTTGTAAATACTCGGTACAGTTGAAAGGTGTATGTTGCTGTTGTTGTTGTTAATGAAAAGGGTTAGTAATGTGTAGTCGCTCGGGAATTTAGCCCTTCAGACCGGTACAATGTATATGTATTAGCCTTGTTAGCCACGTGGGTGGTTAACGGCGTGTAACACCAAGAAGTTAAGTAATGTGTTGAAGTTTGTTTCCGCTGCAGTATGTTGTTAAGTGCGTTAATGTTGGATGGGGTGTTACATGTATACACATCATTCAAACAGGTATCTCATAAGATACATACATACAAGTGCACATCACACCCAAAAAAATCAACAACGTACGCCCATCTTACAAAAAAAAAAAACCAACAAAATATCGTATGTGTAACACCCCTACTACACACATAACATTACTTGAAATCGCAGCGGAATTTAAACAACTAAACAATAACTGAACGATTGGTGCAACAACGCCGTCAACCACCCACATGGTTAACAAGGCTGAATAAATACAAGCGTATCGGTCTGATGAACAGACTCCCGAGCATAGAATTAATAATCACATATACATAAACATGATACCGAGTATTTACTTACATCCTTCACTGTAAACCATCACTGTAAAATGTTCACAACCAAAATATATAACGCCACGGGAGCACAGGCGCATCCCGGGCCCAACATCCAAAAGTAATCAAAAGTAATCCTGCATCCTAGAATCTAAAGCCATTCCGCTTCTTCGATCCTCATCCTGCAGTAAAAGAAATATGGAGCCCCCGAGGGGGTCAGCACCCTTGGCTGGTATGGTTAACGCGCAGCCCATCGGCAACCGGAATGCGCGCAACTAATTGTCATGATGACATGGCATTCATTTTAAAACACACAACATATACATTTGTCATAACATAGGTATTGAACACAACATCACACATAACACACAAGAACAATTCCATTTAGGAAGTAAACCAATACAATTAGTTCCCATGAAGAGCCTAGAGAATGTTGCCATACTCATGCTAAGCTTGTTACATAACTCTTTACTGTCCGGTTAGATTGAACGGATAACTTAACACAAGGTGCCTCGGATATAGTCACCTAAGCACACCGAAACAACACATAGTATGCCCCTATGGCCCGACGTGAGTCAGTAAAATAGCCTTGGTTAAGCTAAAGGGAAGGTTGGAACCAAATTGGAAAACAACCATAACATACAAAGAGAATCGAACCGGTTATGACATCGACTCCCATACTCACACGCGTGGCCGGAACAGACCGGACTCCTCAGTTCCCCCGCTAGCACTTGTTAGTAGTTCAACATTGAACTCAATAAACAATTCACAATAATAGGTCAAGTCTTGTTAGACACACACAAGGGAAGAGAGAGTCATACTTAACAACATAATAATATTTAGCAACTGTAAAACTCTTACATGGTTTAATCTTACAAGTCATTAACACACAGAAAAACAAACAACACACAAGCCGGTGTAAACCGGTAGGCAACAGACTGCAAGAAAACCAAACCTTGGTCCTTGCTTCGATTTGTTTCCACCGTAGGTCACTCCTATACATGATTAATAACGTCGGTTAATTAATTTACTTAATCTCAAATTTATTAAATGTTTAACATGATTATATGACATGTTTTAATGCCCCAACTTATCCTTGATTACCTACATTATACCCCCTAGGGTTAACTACACAAGTCACATTTTTTTCTGTTTTTTTTTAGGTTTTGGTCTGTCCGACCCACCGTCCAACCCACCAACTGGGTCGGACCCTTCCAGTGATTCTCGAGTTTGAAAAATATACTTGTCCAACCCATGTCCGACTCACATGACTGGGTCGGACCATTCCAGAGATTTTATCGCCCTTTGAACATTCACGTCCGACCCATGTCCGACTCACACGACTCGGTCGGACCATTCCAGAACATTTACCGACCTTTGAAACACTCACGTCCGACCCATGTCCGACCCAAGTCCTCTGGGTCGGACCGTTCCAGAACATCTCACTGCGTCTAACAGAGGCTGTCCGACCCACACTTGGGTCGGACCCCTGGGTCGGACGCCACCAGAACTTGCCCAAACTTTGTCAAATCTTCACCAAACTTCTCCTAAAGCCTCCAATTGTATCCTAACGTCATTTGGTACACTTATATCCTCATACAACATCCATGAAACTCATTATCTATCACCTTAAACACTTACTCATTTCATACCTATGATAACCACTATGCCAACAATGTTACCTCTCCACTACTACATCATCTCCCAAGCATCTTTTCTTTCTAAACAACTCCTTGAACATCTTTACAAGTTTATAGCTTCCCATGCAATAAATCACTTCATCCCTTTTTCACCAACAATGCACAAGTCCTAAACACAATCTCACCATGATCTTGAAATGTCCCAAAACATTCTTTTGACATAGGTTCTCCTAGAACATTACTAAACCAAGACACATTGTTTTCACCATCAAACAACCAAGAACACTAAAATCCATCCAACACATTCTTATACACAAACTTCACACATTTAGCACTACATCACAATATAGTGCATAATTTAAATTGCTTGGCACTTAGGCCCTTAAAATGCATAAATCACAAACACTGAATTTCCCACATTATATTTGCCTTTGACCTGTAAATACACTCAACAATACATATGCCTTTTACTAAGCCCTTGAGAACATTTTACTAAGTCATTCATCATTGGCTCCTTAGATCATTTTTAACAAGCAATATGATCTCATTTCTCCTAAGACTTTAAACCACATTAGGTTAGCATATTTACCTCTTTTCCTCACAAACTTCTTTCTTGTTTCCTTGACTAAATTGGCATGGCTTTTAGTTGCTTGTAAACTTCTAAACATTATACAAATGATATAATGAGTATACAAGCTTTAAGCTTCATCTCATTGTAAACCCTAGTTTCACATTGTTTCAAAAGCATTAAGATAGTTGTTTTACCTTGGTATGTGAAGAGAGTTTGAATATCTATCAAGAGAGGACTCCACCTAGTCCTTGAAAGGTTGGAATGAAGCTAGAATAAAGCAATATAATGAGAACCATTAATGGTCATTCTCGGTCAAGATAAAAACATGGAAGAAACATCATTTTTCTTTGAGATTCCTTACCTAGAAGCAAAGAAGAAAAATAATATGTAGAAATATAAGCTCAAGCTCCTCGCATGGTGATTCCTCTTGGCACCGAAATGGAGCTCTTGGGATTTTTAGAAGATAGGAATGAAGAGCTTGATGAGACTAAGAGAGTGGTGGTCTTTGTTTTTGATTTGGCAAAGTGATCTATGAATTATAGGTGGTCAAAGATGGAGTTTGATGGTGGTGGTGTAGTATTACCGTGAAAGAGAGCAAGAAGGGAGAAAGTGAAGTGTTGGAGACGGTGGGAGCATGAGGAAATGAAGAGAATGAAGATAAGTTCTACTTTTTGGAAGATATTTATATGTAAAGTAAATAGTAACCTGAGAGTCATCTTTTAATTACTTAACAAACTAACAAGAGTGGTGACTCACCACTAAGAAAACCGGCCCCCTTAATATTCTTAGGGGTATTTTAGTCTTTGTTGACTAATTAAATTACTTACATTGACATATGTTATAAACTTGCTTATTTTAGTTACTATTCACTAAAACAAGGCACATAGATGTGAAATTTTTGATTTCCCATTGTTATAGACTTCCAAATGTGATACTATATAGTAAACATATTAATTAAAGAGTAATGGTGAACATTTAGCCATTCAAAACTCATTTACAAGACAATTTTTCAAAAATGTGCTTTAAGACTCCTTAAAGCACCTTTTGTGTTTTAACTTGTTTTCAAGCTTGGTTTTCTTTGATAATTTGTTTAATATGTTCATTAGTATACAAATGAAGTCTTGGTAAGTTCATTAGGTCTTAACCAAGCTTATCCCAAGCTTAGAGCACGTTTTGGCCTTTATTGACCTTAAGGCATTTATTTGTGTTTTCTATGGTTTAAATTGTTTACTAATGTTTCTAAGACTCTTTTTAGTCTTAATATACCATATTTAAGTGTTTAAACAACATACTAAGGTTTGGGGTATTTCAATCTACCCCCCTTAAAAGAACTTTGTCCCCAAAGTTCATACTTCCACATATCCTAAATATCAAACACGGGAACACATATCAACAATACTTCCACAACAACATTAACAACATCTTTACATAACATCGGACACAAGGTCCAAATAACAATACATCACAACATCATTCAGACACAGTGGTCTATAACATAACAAGGTAACAACATGACAACACAACACAGACAATGTATCCAAATACATGTCGTACACATAACCGAAACGGCTCTACCCCCCTTAAATAGGGGTACGCCCCGTACCCTATACATACAAACGCTAAGAAGTAAACAATGACGGGTACTTCGCCTTCATCTTATCTTCCAACTCCCAAGTGGCCTCCTCAACGTCCTGGTTAGACCAGAGAACCTTCACTAGTCTCACAGACTTATGGCTAGTGTCTCGTGTCTTAGTATCCAGAATCTGTACCGGAGTCTCCACTGATCGCATGGTCGGCTCTAAAGTTAGCCTTTCAGGCTGAAGTACATGAGACGGATGAGACATATATTTCTTTAACTGGGACACATGAAATACATCATGTACCTTGCCCAGCTCGGCGGGTAAATCAAGTCTGTAAGCTACCGCGCCGATCCGCTCCGTCACAACATAAGGCCCCACATATTTTGGGCTCAACTTGCCTTTCTGGCCAAAACGAAATACTCCCTTCATGGGGGATACTCTGAGAAATACCTGATCGCCCACGGCGAACTCCAGGTCACGTCTGCGCACATCTGTGTATGACTTCTGTCTATCCTGAGCTGCCTTCATGTTAGCCCGGATCTGGCGAACTTCTGCCTGAACTTGTTCCAGATACTCTGGTCCTATAATGACCGTCTCACTTGACTCATCCCAGCATAATGGCTGCGGCATGGTCTACCGTATATGCCTGAAGGGGGACATCTTGATCGAAGCATGGTAACTGTTGTTGTAGCTAAACTCGATCAGATGTAACTTGTCAATCCAGCTGGTCTGAAAGTCAAGTGCACATGCACGTAACATATCCTCAAGTGTCTGGATGGTGCGCTCACTCTGACCATCTGTCTGTGGGTGAAATGCCGTACTCAGTTTAAGTTCGGTACCCAGTGCTTCTCGTGTGGATTTCCAGTACCTGGAGAGGAATCTGGTATCCCTATCAGACACGATAGTCTTCGGTACCCCATGGTGCCGAACAATCTCCCTATCAAAGAGCTCTGTGAGTTTTGCCACTTTCCAAGTGTCCTTCATCGGTATGAATCGAGCCACCTTGGTCAGTCGGTCAACAACAACCCAAATCATATTCAGACCTCCCCTTGTAGGCGGAAGCCCTACTACGAAGTCCATAGAAATGTCATGGAACTTCCACTCAGGCACTGGCATTGGCTGTACCATACCACCAGGCCGTCGGTGCTCAAACTTGACCTTCTGACAAGTGAGACACCTCAACACATAATCATTCACATCCTTTTTCATTCCAGTCCACCAAAAATATCTTTTCATACCCTTATACATCTTTGAAGCTCCGGGGTGAATCAAAGTAGTAGAACAATGGGATTCACTCAATATGCGCTCCTTCAACTCAGCGCTACTCCTCGGTATACACAGTCGGCCATTAAGCCTAATCAGGTCATCATCGTGGAGTCTGAAGTCGTACTTATGACCCTCGAATGTGCCATCAATAAGCTTCTGTCTAATCTCCATCATATACTGATCCGTCATCTGGGCACTCCGCACCTCTTCAACCAAGCTAGAATGAGAGACTAGCGAATAGAGAGAGTGTGCTCGGCTACTCAGTGCGTCAGCTACCTCATTTGCCTTATCCTCCTTATATTGCAGATTAATGTCGTAGTCGTTTAGAAATTCAACCCACCTTCTTTGTCTCATGTTCAACTCCTTCTGAGTGAACAAGTACTTTAAACTCTTGTGGTCAGAATAAATCGTCACACTTACCCGATACAAGTGATGTCGCCATATCTTCAATGCGAAGACAATGGCACCCAATTCTAAGTCGTGGGTAGGGTACTTCTCTTCATGCTTCTTCAGCTGTCGGGAGGCGTAAGCTACGACCTTCCCGTGTTGCATCAACACACAACCCATACCTCTGCCTGATGCGTCGCAATAGACCTCAAAACCATCTGGACCGTCTGGTAAAGTCAGGACTGGTGCAGATGCTAGAGCCTCCTTGAGACTCTGGAAAGAACTCTCACAGTCGACTATCCACGCGAATGGTGCATCCTTTTTCATCAAGGAAGTCATCGGCTTCGAGACACTGGAGAAGTCCTTCACAAACCTCCTATAATAACCTGCCAGACCGAGGAAGCTCCTGATGTCGGTAACTGTCTTCGGCCTAGGCCAGGTGCGCACAACATCTATCTTTGCCGGATCAACAGCGATCCCGGCCACAGAAATCACATGGCCAAGAAAAGATACTTGGTTCCACCAAAATTCACACTTTGAAAATTTAGCATACAACTGATTCTTTCTCAATGTTTGCAACACACTCCTCAGGTGGCTTTCGTGCTCACCTCTCGATTTCGAGTACACAAGTATATCGTCGATGAAGACTACCACTGACTTGTCCAACTGATCTTGGAACAAGCGGTTCATTAAGTCCATGAACTTGGCTGGTGCATTGGATAAACCAAACGGCATAACCGTAAACTCATAATGCCCATACCTAGTTCTGAATGCTGTCTTCTCAATATCACTGTCACGGATGGCAATCTGATGGTATCCGGATCGTAGATCTATCATGGAGAATACTGATGCCCCTTTCAACTGATCAAATAAATCATCGATGCGTGGTAAAGGGTAACGGTTCTTCACCGTAACTGCATTCAGCTCTCGATAGTCAATACACAGGCGGAGGCTACCGTCAATCTTCTTCACGAAGAGGACCGGCGCTCCCCATGGTGAGACGCTAGGGCGGATAAACCCCTTGTCGAGTAGGTCTCTCAGTAGCTCCTTGAGCTCTGTCATCTCCGCTGGAGCCATACGATAGGGCGCCTTCGCAATTGGTCCGGTGCCCGGAACCAAATCAATCTCAAACTCCACTTCCCGTGCTGGCGGCATGCCCGGTAGTTCCTTAGGAAATACATCAGGGAACTCCGACACTACCGGCACATCTGGGCTAAACTCTGGATCTCTCTCTATGTCCTGGACATAGCAGAGGTATACATCACTCCCTTGTCGTAGTTCACGACACATAGCCATGGCGGTGATGATCTGAGTCGAAGTCTCCCTGGGCCTCTGGCGATAAGATATAGTAACCCCAGATGGACTCCGAAGAAGCAGGCGATGCTCGGCACACAGGATTCTACCCTTGTACCGCTCCAACCAGTTCATCCCGACAATTACGTCAAAGCCAAGTCCGTCGAACTCTATCAAGTCAATCGGAAACTCTTCGCCTCTGATTCGTACAACGGCATCTCGGTGGTAGCGGGTACACCTGATCCGCTCTTTCGACGGGAGAGTGACTAGGAAGTCTGGCATCTCATCACCGTCTAACCCCAGCCTCTTCGCAAAGGATAGCGAAATAAATGTATGTGAGGCTCCGGAGTCGAACAAGATCGAAGCGTCCATGCCATTGACTGGAAAGGTACCAGTGAGGATTGTGCCGCTCTTGCCGGCTTCTGCCTCATTGCAGACACTCAGTATACCTCCCGTTCTGAGTGCACAGCCTAATTCTTTGGCAAACTAATAAGTATTTGGTAACAACACGGTTGACATGATTCAAACAACTCCACTTTATTCATTAACACACTCTTGTTACAACATTCGCTGGCTTATACTGTCGCCATAATTAACACTTACAACATCCTTAACATACACTGGTTCAACACATCACATAATTATACAAGGCTTAAAACTGTCTGAAGGTCAAATTCAAACGTCCGGGTTTCATGTGTGTGGCATTGATTACTGCCGATGGTGCGGTATTCAGTTTGATCTTCTTGATGCCATGGTATAGCATCCTTGACTGCCCGCCCATGATTAACGCATCTCCTACTTTCAACACTGGCTTCTTTGCGAGATCAGCATGCTTCTGCTCGCCATACACAAACACTGCGGTATCACCAATGGACCAAGACACCACGGGTACTCCCTTACTTAGAGACTCGGGTGACTCATCCTTATCTTGGTGTAAACCTAACCGTCCACCTTTCTGGTAGAAGTTCACAATACACAGATCTGCTTTCACATTGGGAATTGAATCCGTTTCAACTTGTTGAGCAATTCCCATGGCGTGGTTAACGACCGCAAGGAACTCCTCAGGTATACTTGGTACAGTTGCTCCATCTTCAGCTTGCACTTCTTGATATGTCTTGGTGTAAGGGTTCCAGTCCTTACCCATGCACATCATCTTCAATTTCATTCTTGATCCGCTCGGGTATTCAGGTGTGTAGAAACCTCCAGGTTTTGCTCCAAGTTCGTCGCATCGTCGGATGATGTGGATTTGTGCTTCCGGTGTCAGGTATCCATTTAAGAGTATCATAACTGGTTGGATGACCTGACATTTCTCCATTGGAAAGTCGGTGACGTTGATGGTGGTTTCTTCAAGGTTTGGTGTGGGTGGGATTGGATAGCAAATATTGAAAGTTCCTAGATTTCCAAATTACCTATTTAGGCGACTTTCACACTATACTTTAATTGTTTACTCACATGGTTGTTTACTTAAACTCACTAACACACATGCATGAAATGCGGTATGCAAATACTTATTTCACTCAATAGTTTAGGTGGTACCTGGTCTAGAAGAGGGCCCTGGCGCCTCAGACCGGTCCACCACATTCAGGGCGGCCTTGCCGGACCCCGACCCCTTCCCCTTCTAGGAATTTGTGTACCTCTGATCTGGGGGGTGGCTGATTCGCCGTCTTCGGGCCATCGGTGGTCGCAGTGGCCTTACCCTTCCATTGCCCCTTGGGCCTATAGTTTCTACTGTTCGGGTTCTACCAGCACTCATAGTCGCGGTGCCCCATCTTTTTGCAGTATCGGCACTGCACATCATTACCCTTGCAGTCCTTGCCGGGGTGGTCTCCGTTACACCACTTGTAGTAATAGTGGCGCTCCGGTTCAGAGCCCGTGCTAGCTGCTTACACATCACACACTCAGTACATACTTCACAAGTTAATAACACACACTAGATTTCGGTATTGAAATTTATTAATTACCCTTGGGTGGGTAAGAGCGTAAGGGCTTGGCCGCATAAGCGTAGGTGAGCTGCAGAGGCTCCTCAGCAGTGGTGGTCTGGGTCTGGCCCTTGCCACCCTGTTGCTGTCCTTTCTGGGACTGGGGGTATGGCTTCTTTCTCTTTCCTCCCCCTTGCCCTTGCGTGCCTTGGCCCTCGCTCATGGCCTTGCGCTTGAGCGCACTCTCCTTATCCCTCAGACGGACGGTGATCTCCACAATTGCAGCGGCATGGTAGCACTCCTATATTTAGGGAGTCAGTTATGCCCCGCCAAACAAACTCACATCACATTAACATACTATACATACTCATTCACTTATACTGTAGTCCCATTACCTGCAAAGTAGTATATCCGGTTGGCCCCATGTCATAGCGTAGGCGGTAGCTCAGTCCGTTGTAGAAACGGTTCACTAAAATCCGGTCTGAATAGCCTAGATCCGGCAGCAGATGGATGAGTCCGATAAAAGCGGTGTAGTACTCATCGACTGTCATCTTGTCTCCCTGTCTCAAACTGTCAAGCTCTAGGCGCTTGGCCTCCTAGACGTGAATAGGGTAGTACTTGGCTCGCAGTAGTGCCGTGTACTCCCTCCAATGGAAGGTAGGATCACCAACTCTTCTCTCCCTTACCAGCTTCCACCATGTCTGAGCCGATCCCTTCAGATAGTAAGCGGCTAGTCGGACCTTGGCACCAGCAGGAACGTCCAAGGTCTCGAAGGCGGTCTTCATCTCGGAGATGTACGCCTCCAGCTTACTGGGGTCGGTCTCCCCACTGAATGACAGTGGTCTCAGATCTGCCAACGCCTTGACCCAGTTGGTCTCGCGCAGCTGTGGTTGCGGTTGTGGCCCTTGTTGACCCTCACCGCCTTGCTGCTGCTGCTGCATCGCAGCTACCAATTGGGGTACCATCTGGGCTACGGCGGCTGCTACTACCTCAGCCATAACCTGAGCCGTAGTATTCTCGCCCTGGTCACCCGTATCTCCATTACCGTGTCCACGGCCTCTACCAATCGGTCGACCTGACATCTGAATTCACATGAACATTCATTAGCAATATGCTTACACACTTATCGGTCCGACGGTTGTAACGCTTTTCCCGACTATAAGGTATTTCCACACTTAGTTAGTGGTTAACCTATCGATAACTGCTCACTTGATAACTATTGCTAGATTTTCTAACTCGGTATATCATTAAGCTCGGTATTCTAGTCATCAGAGCGATACTTCGCTCTGATACAACTTTTTGTAACACCCCTACTACGCACATAACATTACTTGAAATCGCAGCGGAATTTAAACAACTAAACAATAACTAAACGATTGGTGCTACAACGCCGTCAACCACCCACGTGGTTAACAAGGCTGAATAAATACAAGCGTATTGGTCTGATGAACAGACTCCCGAGCATAGAACTAATAATCACATATACATAAACATGATACCGAGTATTTACTTACATCCTTCACTGTAAACCATCACTGTAAACTGTTCACAATCAAAATATATAACGCCACGGGAGCACAAGCGCATCCCGGGCCCAACATCCAAAAGTAATCAAAAGTAATCCTGCATCCTAGAATCTAAAGCCATTCCGCTTCTTCGATCCTTATCCTGCAGTAAAAGAAATATGGAGCCCCCGAGGGGGTCAGCAACCCTTGGCTGGTATGGTTAACGCGCAGCCCATCGGCTACCGGAATGCGCGCAACTAATTGTCATGATGACATGGCATTCATTTTAAAACACACAACATATATATTTATCATAACATAGGTTTTGAACACAACATCACACATAACACACAAGAACAATTCCATTTAGGAAGTGAACCAATACAATTAGTTCCCATGGAGAGCCTAGAGAATGTTGCCATACTCATGCTAAGCTCGTTACATAACTCGTTACCGTCCGGTTAGACTGAACGGATAACTTAACACAAGGTGCCTCGGATATAGTCACCCAAGCACACCGAAACAACACATAGTATGCCCCTGTGGCCCGACGTCAGTCAGTAAAATAGCCTTGGTTAAGCTAAAGGGAAGGTTGGAAACCAAATTGGAAAACAACCATAACATACAAAGAGAATCGAACCGGTTATGACATCGACTCCCATACTCACACGCGTGGCTGGAACAGACCGGACTCCTCACTTCCCTCGTTAGCACTTGTTAGTAGTTCAACATTGAACTCAGTAAACAATTCACAATAATAGGTCAAGTCTTGTTAGACACACACAAGGGAAGAGAGAGTCATACTTAACAACATAATAATATTTAGCAATTGTAAACTCTTTACATGGTTTAATCTTACAAAGTTATTAACACACAGAAAAACAAACAACACACAAGCCGGTGTAAACCGGTAGGCAACAGACTGCAAGAAAACCATACCTTGGTCCTTGCTTCGATTTGTTTCCACCGTAGGTCACTCCTATACATGATTAATAAGGTCGGTTAATTAATTTACTTAATCTCAAATTTATTAAATGTTTAACATGATTATATGACATGTTTTAATGCCCCAACTTATCCTTGATTACCTACATTATACCCCCTAGGGTAACTACACAAGTCACATTTTTTTCTGTTTTTTTTTTAGGTTTTGGTCTGTCCGACCCACCGTCTGACCCACCAACTCGGTCAAACCCTTCTAGTGATTCTCGGGTTTGAAAAATATACTTGTCCGACCCATGTCCGACTCACACGACTGGGTCGGACCATTCCAGAGATTTTATCGCCCTTTGAACATTCACGTCCGACCCATGTCCGACTCACACGACTGGGTCGGACCATTCCAGAACATTTACCGACCTTTGAAACACTCACGTCCGACCCATGTCCGACCCAAGTCCTCTGGGTCGGACCATTCCAGAACATCTTACTGCGTCTAATAGAGGCTGTCCGACCCACACTTGGGTCGGACCCCTGGGTCGGACGCCACCAGAACTTGCCCAAACTTTGTCAAATCTTCACCAAACTTCTCCTAAAGCCTCCAATTGTATCCTAACATCATTTGGTACACTTATATCCTCATACAACATCCATGAAACTCATTATCTATCACCTTAAACACTTACTCATTTCATACCGAAATTCCTAACACTTATGTTATTTCCTCCTTAGTTTTCCTAGTGGTGTTTCATACCTATGATAACCACTATGCCAACAATGTTTCCTCACCACTACTACATCATCTCCCAAGCATATTTTCTTTATAAACAACTCCTTGAACATCTTTACAAGTTTATAGCTTCCCATGCAATAAATCACTTCATCCCTTTTTCACCAACAATACACAAGTCCTAAACACAATCTCACCATGATCTTGAAATGTCCCAAAACATTCTTTTGCATTCTAAATCCTCTAGAACATTGCCTAAGCCCTTTTTACATCTTCAAACACCTTAATGCATGTTTCTTCCACTAGTTGAACACTTAACCATTCTAAACATTTCCTAACTTACCAAACTCATTTTAAACCCTTAAAACTTCTTATACATTATCTAAATTTTGACATAGGTTCTCCTAGAACATTACTAAACCAAGACACATTGTTTTCACCATCAAACAACCAAGAACACTAAAATCCATCCAACACATTCTTATACACAAACTTCACACATTTAGCACTACATCACAATATAGAGCATAATTTAAATTGCTTGGCACTTAGGCCCTTAAAATGCATAAATCACAAACACTGAATTTCCCACA
This sequence comes from Limonium bicolor, assembly GCA_023374045.1. Lineage (NCBI taxonomy): Eukaryota > Viridiplantae > Streptophyta > Magnoliopsida > Caryophyllales > Plumbaginaceae > Limonium > Limonium bicolor. The sequence continues at coordinate 97,685,052 of CM041781.1, forward strand.
TTATATTTGCCTTTGACCTGCAAATACACTCAACAATACATATGCCTTTTACTAAGCCCTTGAGAACATTTTACTAAGTCATTCACCATTGGCTCCTTAGATCATTTTTAACAAGCAATATGATCTCATTTCTCCTAAGACTTTAAACCACATTAGGTTAGCATATTTACCTCTTTTCCTCACAAACTTCTTTCTTGTTTCCTTGACTAAATTGGCAAGGCTTTTAGTTGCTTGTCAACTTGTAAACATTATACAAATGATATAATGAGCAATGTTCATAGGATCGCGATCCGGATCGTAGGATCATACGATCCTACGATCCCACCTCATAAATACGAGTTGGATCGGTGCTAGACTCGGAATTTGGTAGGATCGTGGTAGGATCGGGTAGGATCGGTGCGATCGTTCAGGATCGCGATCCAGCACCGATCCCACCATTTTACATTTTAGAACATACAAATATATAAAAAAACATAAAATGAGCTTTATCTTATTCACTGATATCACCTCACATCCTCACCTAATGACTTAACTCGTATTTCCTAAATTATAACCCAAACTTATTTAATCTTCCTCCTCATTCAACCACAATAGCTTCAATTCTCTTCATTCAACCACCAAAGTGAACATCAACTTCAATCCTCTTCATTTTACCAGCAAAGCGAAGCAGCTTTAATCCTCTTTGTTCAACAAGCAAAGAGAAAGCAACACAACAACTTTAATCCAAAATTGAACAGCAGCACATCAGCTTCAATCTTCCTCTTCATTCAACCAGAAAATAGCAGCGAACAACAACACAACAGCGAACAATTGGTTTCTTTTTTAACAGCTGTTTTTTTATCAAACTAAATGTTAATCAATATCTAGCATATTACAGTGGCATAATTGACCAGAATCAATTTGGATACTATCTAATTATAATTTAATGTTACTGTTATAGTTTAATGGTTCAGTTTTTTCTTTTGACTATTATGATGCAAAGACATTAGTGTTACAGCAGTGTATGTCACTCGTAGTGGCAAACTACTAGATTGAAATGCTTATTTGAAATCTCATAAAGCTAGTGGATAGATAATAATTACTTAATTTGTTCTTATTATCTTCTAGTATAAAGCATGTTGTGGGACTTTTAAGTTTTGAAGCTGGCAATCAGCAATGTCAAATTCTAGTAGAGCTGGACCTAAAGGTTGTGTTGTAGGTAGAAGGAAAATTGCTCCTAGTAATAGATCAGATCCAGGATGGGAACAAGGTATTGAGGTTGATCGTGCTACTGAAAAGTAAAGTGCATGTACATGTATTGCAACATTGTGTGTAGGGGGTATTTATAGGCGGAAAGCCGGAAACATCATCTCATTGGCACCAACATAGATGTTGAAGCATGTTTGACAGTCCCAGCTGATCGATATGTATCATATCTAATTTTTTTTATTTAAGAACTGAATTATGGGATTTGTGATTCCACATGCTAATATTTTGATATTGTAAGAGCATTATCTTACTTATCGATTGCTTAAGATGATGAAACTATATGTTATCTTTGCCCATGGTTTATTTGCTGTAAAATTTTATATGATTTTTAGGTTGGCTCATGCTTTTTCTTATTGAAGTTTCATAATATGCAAGATAACATGAACTACGAACTTATATTTATCAAATTTGAACGATCCTACGATTCGATCCCACGATCCGATCCTAGGGGTCCATTACGATCCTACGGTAGGATCGCGATCCTGAAAACATTGATAATGAGTATACAAGCTTTAAGCTTCATCTCATTGTAAACCCTAGATTCACATTGTTTCAAAAGCATTAAGATAGTTGTTTTACCTTGGTATGTGAAGAGAGTTTGAATATCTATCAAGAGAGGACTCCACCTAGTCCTTGAAAGGTTGGAATGAAGCTAGAATAAAGCAATATAATGAGCACCATTAATGGTGATTCTCGGTCAAGATAAAAACATGGAAGAAACATCATTTTTCTTTGAGATTCCTTACCTAGAAGCAAAGGAGATCAATAATATGTAGAAATATAAGCTCAAGCTCCTCCCATGGTGATTCCTCTTGGTACCGAAATGGAGCTCTTGGGATTTTGAGAAGATAGGAATGAAGAGCTTGATGAGACTAAGAGAATGGTGGTCTTTGTTTTTGATTTGGCAAAGTGAGCTATGAATTATACGTGGTCAAAGATGGAGTTTGATGGTGGTGGTGTAGTATTACCATGAAAGAGAGCATGAAGGGAGAAGGTGAAGTGTTGGAGACGGTGGGAGCATGAGGAAATGAAGAGAATGAAGATAAGTTCTACTATTTTGAAGATATTTATATGTAAAGTAAATAGTAACCTAAGAGTCATCTTTTAATTACTTAACAAACTAACAAGAGTGGTGACTCACCACGAAGAAAACCGGCCCCCTTAATATTCTTAGGGGTATTTTAGTCTTTGTTGACTAATTAAATTACTTACATTGACATATGTTATAAACTTGCTTATTTTAGTTACTATTCACTAAAACAAGGCACATATATGTGAAATTTTTGATTTCCCATTGTTATTGACTTCCAAATGTGATACGTTATAGTACACATATTAATTAAAGATTAATGGTGGACATTTAGCCATTCAAAACTCATTTACAAGACAATTTTTCAAAAATGTGCTTTAAGACTCCTTAAAGCACCTTTTGTGTTTTAACTTGTTTTCAAGCTTGGTTTTCTTTGATAATTGGTTTAATATGTTCATTAGTATACAAATGAAATCTTGGTAAGTTCATTAGGTCTTAACCAAGCTTATCCCAAGCTTAGAGCACGTTTTGGCCTTTATTGACCTTAAGGCATTTATTTGTGTTTTCTATGGTTTAAATTGTTTACTAATGTTTCTAAGACTCTTTTTAGTCTTAATATACCATATTTAAGTGTTTAAACAACATACTAAGGTTTGGGGTATTTCAGTATGCCCCGTATACCACCAATTCATTGTATGCCCCGCATACGAAACAAACAAACAAACAAACAAACAAACAAACATCGTATGTGAAATACCCCAAACCTTTATATATTGTTTAAATACTTACCTATGGTATTATAAGGCTAAAAAGTGCCTTAGAAACATTGGTGAACAATTTAAACCGTAGAACACACTATAAAATACTATAAAGGCAATTAGAGCAAAAATGTGCTCTAAGCTTGGGATAACCTTGGTTAGGACTCTAAGAGCTTAACAAGACCTTATTTACATGTTAATGAACATGTTAAATCAATTACTAAAGAAAACCAAGCTTGAAAACAAGTTAAAACACAAAATATGCTTTAAGGAGTCTTAAAGCCCATTTTTGAAAAATTGTCTTGTAAATGGGTTTTGAATGGCTAAATGTCCATCATTACTCTTTAATTAACATGTGTGCTACTTAGTATCACATTAGGAAGTCTAAATCAATGGCAAATCAAAAATTTCACAATTATTTGCATTGGTTAGTGAATAGTACCCAAATAGTACTAGTTTAAGACATTAGTGAATGTAAGTCAAGTAATTGGTCAACAAAGACCACCAAACAGCCTAAAATACTAAGGGGTCCGGTTTTTAAGTATGACTTACCATACTTAGCTAGTTTGATAAGGAAGAAAGAATAAATAAGTTCACTATTTGCTTTTGTACAAATATCTTTCCAAAAGCAACTCCTCACTTCATTCTTCATTTCCCTCTTGTATTCCCACCGTCTCCAACCTCTCTTCTTCCTTCCTCCATCGGTTTTGCTACAGCATCACACACACCACCATATTCCATTGCCATTATCTCCTAGCTCCATATACCAAATTAAATTCCAAGACCACCATTCTCTTAATCTCATCAAGCTCTTCAATCTTGTCTTCTCAAAATTCCAAAAGCTACATTTTGGTGCCAAGCGGAATCTCCATGGGAGGAGCTTGAGCTCATCTTTTCATGCCTTGTTGATCACCTTTGCTTCAAGGTAAGGAAAAACCAAGAAAAACAACATTTCCTTTCATTTTTGTGTTGACCGAAAATACACCTTGTGATGGTGTTTTCTTTTGCCTTGGTTAGCTTCATTCTAATCTTCAAAGGGCTTGGTGGAGTCCTATCTTGCTAGATAATTCAACTCTCTTCCATTACCAAGGTAAAGCAAGTATTTAAGTGTTTTAAGACAATATATAACTTAGGGTTTATAAATGATTTTAAGCATGAAGATTGAATGCTCATTGGCTTGCTTGTATATTGATTAGAAGGTTGACAAGCAATCAAAAGCCTCACCGATTTTAATCAAGCATGAGCAAGGAAAAACAAGTGTGGAAGTTGTGAAGGAAAAGAGGTAAATGAATTATCTCAATGTAGTTTAATGTCTTAGGAAAAATGAGCTTATATTGCTTATTAAAACTACCTAAGAAGCCATTGACAAATGAGCTAGAAAACTATCCACAAGGAGATTATAAAAGGGCATATATGATGTTGGGTGTATTTGCAGGTCAAAGGCAATATATATGTGGAAATTCAGTGTTTATGGTTTATGCAATTTAAGGGCCAAAGTGCCAAGCAATCTAAATTATGCACTATATTGTGATGTAGTGTAGTTTAAGGTTTCGTTTTGTGTGGAGAACATTCTTGTGTGAATTAATGTTCTTGGATGTTTAAAGGTGAAAAACTATGTGTTTTGGTGTAACAATGTGCTAGTGAAACCCATGTCAAAATTTGGTTAATGTTCAAGAGGTTTGAGGTGTTTAGATGTGGTTTGATGAACTAAGATAGACTTAGGCATTATCTAGGAGGGTTTAGGAATTAAATGAGTGTTTTGGGATGCACCAAAGACATGGAGGAGTTGTGTTTAGGACTTATGCAAATATTGGTAAATAAGGAGAAAAGTAATGTCTTGTAAGGAGGGGGTATAAACTTGTGAAGGTGAAATACCCCAAACCTTAATAAGTTGTTTAAACATTAAATAATAAATTATTAAGACTAAAAAGAGTCTTAGAAACATTAATAAACAATTTAATAAATAGTAAATACAATTAATTGCCTAAAAGGCAATAAGGGCGAAATATGCTCTAAGCTTGGAATAACCTTGGTTAAGACTTAATAAACTTACCAAGACCTTATATATATAATAATGAATATATTAAATTAATTACCAAAGAAAACCGAGCTTGAAAACAAGTTAAAACACAAAATGTGCTTTGAGGAGCCTTAAAAGCACGTTTTTGAGTAACTGTCGTATAAATGAGTTTTGAATGGCTAAATGACCATCAATATTCTTTTATTAATATGTGTACTATTTAGTATCACATTTGGATGTTTAAAATAATAAGAAATTAATATTTCACTTTTATGTGTTTTGTTATAGTGAATAGTAACTAAAATAAGCTAGTTTGTAACATATGTTAACATATGTAATTTAATTGGGCAATAAAGACTAATTAACCCCTTATATGTAAATGGGGGCCGGTTTGCATGTGGGGAGTCGTCACTTTGCTTGCTGGTTGAACAAACAAATAAGTAAATAAGTGAGTGATTGAAAAAGCACTATTTGCTTTATGTAATTAATTTCTTCAAAAGCAACTTCAATCAGTGATTCTTCTCATTCCTTCATTTGCTCTTGCTGTCTCACGTAGCCATCCCCTTCCTTTCTCTCTTTCACGATAATACAGCACCAGCACCTATATACAACTTCAAATCCATGTAACTCCTAGCTCACTAATCCAAATCGAAAACTAAGACCACCGATCTCTTAGTTTTATCAAGCTCTTCGACTTAGTCCTTTCAAATCTTCAAGAGCTCCACTTTGGTGCCAAGAGGAATTTCCATGGAAGGAGCTTGAGTTCATCTTCTTACGTATTATTGTTCTCCTTTGCTTCAAGGTAAGGAAACTCAAAGAAAAATGGTGTTTCCTCCCTGTTTAATGTTAAGCAAAAATAGCTTAAAATTCCTTTGGAAAATGAACGTACGTTGTGTATTGAAACTACCTAAAGAGCCAATGGTAATGACTTAGAAAAATGTTCTCAAAAGACTAGTAAAGGACATACGTATTGCTGTTTGTATTTGCAGGTGAAAGGCAAATATAATGTGGAAATTCAGTGTTTAAGATTTATGCATTTTAAGAGCCTAAGTGCTATGCAATTTAAATTGTACACTATGTTGTTATGTGGTGTATATTTGGTGAAGTTTTGAGTATAAGAGTGTACGTAAAATCATTTGGGAAGCTATACTTATGATGGGTGTAAAGAGCTTAAGCAGCAGGACTAGAAAAATTGCAGTACGTCAAATTCTGTAGGTTGGGTCCGGGACCTAGGTCATGGGTCATGTCCCGGACCATATATCAAAAAGAGACCGTGAGTTATACATAATTTTAGGTCCGGGACCTGGGTTAAGGTTAAGGACCCGGACCAAGCATTTGAAAATGGCCGAGAGTGGTAATATGTTGTGGTCCGGGACTTAAGGGAAGTACAAGGTCCCGGACCACCCTGCTAAATACGCCGAAGGTTTTCCTAATGTGTTGGTCCGGGACTTAAGGTAAGGACCAAGTCCCGGACCACTCTAAAAATGTTGTTTAAGGTGTGAAAATGATGTGTAATGATGGGGATTGATAAGTAGTGATGTTATAAGGATGTTAAGGACATGTTAGGTGAGTTATAATGAAAATTTGGTGGGTGAAAAGTTAAGATAAAATGGAAGAGAAAAACAAGTTAAAATGTAAAGATATTTAACTAGCTAACGGAGTTAACTATAGTCATTCGACGTTACACGAACATGTTACCCCAATGTTAATGAAGGTAACTTTAATGTACCAGTTGTTCGGGAATTGTTCGAGGAACCTAAATGGACATGGTAAAGTGGACTCCGGCGACAGGTATGGTTTTCTTGCAACCTGTGTCCTACCGGATTACACCGGCTTGTATGCCAATGTGTTTTTTCTGTTTGTTTGCCACCTTGTAAGATAAAACATGAAATGAGTTTATAGTAATTCATTTATGTGGCGAATCTGGTCACCGATACCGTTTAACTTCAAATAGGTGTTAAACCTTAGCTAACCAAATCTAGGTACACATGAGATATCGGTATTCGGAGTTAACGGCCCAACCTTGGGAACGTTCTAACCACGGCTATGTGTGAGTTAGTTGTGTATGGTTATTGTTTGCAAGTGTGTGAACCTCCCTTGCATGTTTAACACGGTTGCGATACCGAATGGTGTGTGGATGTGATGGGTTCCATAATGGAGCTCTAACTACTTAATTATAAGTATATGTGTGCTAATGGGGGGTGAGGAGTCCGGTCATGTTCCGGCCACGCGTGTGATGGACGGGAGTCGATGTCATATCTGGTTCGACTCTCTTGGTGTATGTTAGGTTGTTTACTCATTGGGTTTCCAATCTTCCCTTTAGCTTAACCAAAGCTATATTACTGACTCACGTCGGGCCACAGGGGCATACAATGGTTGTACTTGTGTTTGTGTGGTGTGTTCGGATCACCAAATCCGATCCACCTTTAGGAAGGTTACTCGCACGGCTATAAGGACGGTAGCGAGTGTTATGTAACGAGCTTAGTATGTGGTTGGCTACAACCTCCAGGCTCATTATGTATATTAACTATGGTGGAAGGTTCCTAGTGCGAACCATATTATGGTGTCGTGTGTTAATGTTGTCATGAGCTATGGATGTGAATTCCGGTTTATAATAGGAGGTGTTTAAGGATAGTGCGATCGGTGGGTAAATGTCGTCTGTTAAGGAAGTAACTCCATTAAGAGGAGGGCCACTCTAGGGTTAAAGGAAACAATGTTGATTTGTTATGTGTGGATGTGTGGATGTGTTGGATGTTTGTTGAGCCCTATAGCTGGGCGTATGCAATGTGTTGTGTGTTTATGGTTTACATGCAGGATTTAAATGTAATCAACAGCATGCTAAGACGACAATTAGTTGCGCGTGGCCCGGTAGCATGCGGGCTGCGGGATTACCATACCAGCAAAGGTGCTGAGCCCCTTGGGGGCCACCCTTTTCTCCTTTTTCTATTTCAGGTACAAGGAGCTGGAAGCCGTTCGAGAGTTGGACGGGGTAGATGTTTGTACATTGGTAGCCCTTTAATGGTGTATGTATTATAGGTGTAGTAAGACCGAATTTGTTATCGGCATTGGTTAACGGATACTCGGTACAGTGGGGGATGTATATGTAAATAATTGTTGGAAATGGAATCAGGATTGTATGGTGTAGTTGCTCGGGGATCTAGTCCATCAGACCGATATAATATGTATGTATTAGCCTTGTTAGCCACGTGGGTGGTTAACGGCGTGTAACACCAACGGATTAAGTAATGTGATGGTTTATGTTTCCGCTGCAGATGGTTATAAAGTGCGACGTTGTGGATGGGGTGTTACAGAAGCAGATTTCAAGTAGTTGTATAAAGGAATTTTGGATGTTGAAAGATTCTTGGGAGATGATGTTATGGTCATGAGGAAACATCTTGGGATAGTTGCTATCATAGGTGTAACACCCCAACCGTTAATCTCGTCATTACCTCTTAAACTGCTACCAATTACTCCTACTCACGCAGCGGAACTCTAATTACAACGAGGGGTGAAACAATGCCGTTAGCCACCCATGTGGCTAACCAGGCCTTTCTTACATACCGTAACGGTCTGATGAACTGGAACAACCGAGTACTTCATACAAATACAATACTCAATTCATATCTCTACTATACCGAGTCTACAATGTACGGATGCCGATAACATACACGGACTTACACCTCATCCAAACGCATAAGTAATTACAATCTAACTACCCATGCTCACAGCCGTCCCCGTCCTACTCTCTCGAACGGTGGTCAGCTTCAAGTACCTGCACACTAAAAACGTTCCCCCTAGGGGGTCAGCTTACGCTGCGCATGAAATTCGCATATACCGCGTGCTAACCGCGGTACGCCGACTACTTTAGGTCGGATATACATGGAGTTCATTTTAATCAAACAACATGCATCATGGCAATACAATATATTTGTATATCTCACAAGGAATATACATCCAATCACGGAACACGATTCCTAACTAACATAACAATGTTGTTAGTGGCAACTGGTTACTCTCAGACATTGAAGTTTATTCCTCACTATGCCCTGTTTACTCATTCAATACCTCACCCGCTCTCTCGGGTTACTTATTCGTATACACACCCATTCTCTTGGGCTATTCATTCTTATACTTACCCATTCTCTCGGGTTAATTATACTCATTATCTCACCCACACTCTTGGGTTATTCATACTCAAGCTCTTGTAGATTCTCGAGACACTACAGGTCTCCTACGTCACGCTTGTTACTCTCTTACATACTTAAGCCAAAACACATGGCTCTCTAGCATAGTCTTACTTCCCCGGTTTCGACCCTACTCTGGGTCTAGCATGGTGGGAAGGTTCAACTAGCTCACGGAACTTCTCTTAGTTCCTATCTCTTTTACTTAGGTCCGACTACTCTCGGACTACTCTCGTTCCCATACACTCCTCTCTCGGAGTTATAATAATATCATGTATATTAGTCTAGAAGCATCATTCTCGATGTTTCTAATGACTTTGGGAACTTTACTTAAATTCGGGTAATCTTAGGTTTTAAGAGTTACCTTTACAATACATGTACTCATACTTTCGGTTATATTCTTATACCGGGTAAACCCTCTTATAGGAGGTCGACCATGTCTCAAGGGAGTTACTAATCCCCTAGGTCTCTTTTACCTTCTTTATAAGTTCACATTATTGGATTAACTTCAATCCTCTCGATGGAGGTTCATTTATCTCTCCACTCATATTTATTTCGTGGATTGTTTCAGTAAGGTTTTCTAACCGTTATCGGGTATTTACTCAACCCGTACATCTCCTCACGTTCTAGGGAGTTCATATGTTCGCGTTATCGTTATACTTTAATCGATAGCTTGTGTGTGTTTGCATGTTTTCGTTATCATACGCATCGATCCGTTCTACGGATCTCTAGCCGAACGTTACTCACTATGAGTCGGTCTTTACACTATGTTCGACCACACCGGCATACAAGTATGTTAGTTCATTCAACATACAACAAGACATACATAATCAAACAAGGGATTATTTTCATGCTTTAGTCTTGATTAAGCCGGCACACAAACACACAAATCAGAGTAACTCGGTTAGCATACGGGGCATGAGAAAATCATACCTTTCACCGGGGTTTCTACATTTACCGTGTCATCTCACCACGCTCGGGTCACGCACGATTCTCTGATAATGTTTCAACATCATTATTAATACTAAGCTCATACGGTACATAATAAAATGCTACTCCCGTACTTACCCCGTTATCCCGTTATCTCGGTTTTACTCTTGATAATTTGAGTTCTCACTTCTCAATCACTTCTAACACTTTCTTACACTTCCTAGGGCCTTTACATGTCACCGGAAAAAAAAACCTTAACACCTTATAACATCATTGGCATTCAAACCCCCATCATTTACAACCTTTACAACACACCTAACTGGTCTTAAACAACCTCACACCATCTTTACTAGGTAATTACCATTTTTAGGCATCATTTCCCAACTTAAAACAACATTTTTGGTCTGTATAGTGGCCTGTCCGAACTTGTGTCTGAACCTCCAAGTTCGGACGCAAGCCGTGACTTTAGACAGAAAACAGACACACGTCCGAACTTGTGTCCGGACTTCGGAAGTTCGGACGTGAGTCGAGAGAAATTCATTACAGAAGTCCATGCGTCCGAACATGTGTCCGGACTTCCCAAGTTTGGACACAGTTCGAGGATAATTCTACGGAAGAAATAGGTACGTCCGAACTTGTGTCCGGACTTCCCAAGTTCGGACACAGTTCGAGAATGAAAAATTTCCTAACCAACAGAGCCTGTCCGAACTTCCATGTCCGGACGGAAGTTCGGACAAGGCAAAATCCTCACTTTCCAAGCCTTTAAACACTTAGCCAAATTTCCCAAAACTTCCAACATAATGCACACCTCTTACCAAGTTCCATGACTCACTCTTAAGGCCTTAAATCTACTTTGTTTTCTACAACTCTTCAAGCATTTAAACCACCTCTTTTACTACAGATTTTGCACAAATCTCTCACCTTTACACAAGTATTCCCATGGTGATTTTCTAAGCCAATTAAATCTCCTCCAACACCTAGTTTCTCTAGGTCTTTCCTCTACTCAAAACATCACTTAAACCACTTAGGTTTCCACATAAATTTTGCCATAACTTGGCTACTTCTCCAACATTGCCCAAAACTCATACCACCATTTAAATCATCCTAAAACTAGCCAAACCACAAGGGTTCTATCAGCACTCAATATTTCCTCATTAATCAAGCAAAACTCATTAAACACCATAAAGCATAATTCATCATATACATAGCTCCCAAAACAAGCATTAACTCACAAAGGCTTTCTCACTTGCATTATTTCTAAGCAAGAACCTTATCACCACAACTCAAGTGGGGTTCATTCATTTTAATTACCCTTCCCAAATTCTAATACATATAGAATATACATTGGGTTGGTTCCTTACCTTGCATTCTCTTAAATTTCCTTTTGAAAGTTCTTCTCCTCTTCTCCTTTTCTCTTCTCCCAAAATCGGTCAAAGACCATGGAATTACCCATCTCCATGTCAATGTTCAAAGCAAGAAATGAGTTTAAGTAAAAACACTTAACCTCATTAATTTAAAATGCTTAAAGCTCTAAAATTGGTGATTACCTTGAAACCCTAAGATGGGGTTTTGATCAAGAATCAAAGAGTAACTCCCTCCAAGCTTTTAGGGATTGAAACAATGCTCATAAGAAAATAAACAAGGCTCCATTAGAGACCAAAATCGGTCAAGGTACAAGATGAAGAAAACAAGACTTTTTCATGGATATCTTTACCTTGCTAGAAAGGGGAAGCTTCAAGCTTTAAGATTTTGTGCTTTTCTCCTCAAATGGCCAACACCCACGAAAATGAAACTCACCATTTTCGAGTTTTGAAAAGAGAGGATCGTAGAGGGTGATGAGAGGATCGCAAATATGTACTTATTTTTGAATTCGGAGCAAGGATGAAGCTTGGGCATGGAGGAGAAGGTGGAGAAGCTTGCTTGGCTCCAATGGCGTACAGCACACAGAGGGAGAGGGAGAAATCGTGAATAAGGGGAAAGAGAGAAAGAAGAAAAGAGAATGGGAGGAAAGAGAGAGAGAGAGGAAATTGTTTTATGCTTTTTTTTTGCTTTTACTTTTCTCTCTCCTCCTTTACTTTCTTTCTTACTTATTTACTAGCTTAGAGTGTGTGTGAGTGGTGACTCACCAATAAAACCGGCCCCCACTATATTAGAGAGCTGGAGCGTTTTTCGGTTTCTGACAGAAAACGCTCGTTATTTTACCCGGTTGGGCACTATTCACTAACCGGGCCCGTTTTTCGGATTTTCTCGTTTCTTTATTTTTAATGGCTATCAAGCTTCCATTAATACTTAATTATAGTTATATAATCAACTATAATTTTTACGGGTCCATTTGACCACTTAAAATCACGTTTTCGGGTTTTTTCTCGAAAAACGTGCTTTAAACTCCGTTAGCGTTTTAATCCATTATTTGGATCCGTTTTCTTCGGGAATCATTCCCGTATACTAATTAGGCCTAACTAAGCCTTAGGAATCCATCTCGGACCCTCTCGAGATCATATATCTCTTACACTCATTTAACGCGTATTTTAGCGTTTTTCGCTTTTCAAGCGTTTTCTCTTTTCTTTTGGTTTCATTCTTTTTACCAATACTCTTTAGGCACCATTAGGCCCTTAATAATTTTATTAGAGTAATTTAATCACCATTTTTAGATCCGGGGTATTAAAATAGGTAAGAAACACCACTTAGAAACCTAAGGAGAAAACATTATAAGTGTTAGAAATTTTGTAAGAAAATGAGTAAGTGTTTAAGGAGTTTAGAAAATGAGTTTGGTGGGTATTATATGAAGGTTTAAGTGTGCCAAATGATGTTAGGACACATTAGGAGGCTTGAGGACAGGTTTGGAGAAAATTTGACAATGTTTGAAGAAGTTCTGCAGTCGACCGACCCAGCGGACCGACCCTGGCTGGGTCGGTCGGACTGTAATAAGGCAGACGGAATGTTTCTGTAATCGACCGACCTAGGGGGTTGGGTCGGTCGGTGGGTCGGTCGGGCTAAAATCGAAGAACAAAAATGTTTCTAGGATGGACCGACCCAGAGGGCTTTGGGTCGGTCGGAATAGTGTTGGGTCGGTCGGGCAAAAATCAGAGAGTCCGAAAGTTACTGGAATGGACCGACCCAAGAGGTTTTGTCGGTTGGTGGGTCGGCCGACCCAAAACTTAAAAAAAATATAGAAAAGAATGTGACTTATGTAGTAAACCCTAGTGGGTATAATGAGGACAACTAAGTGTAAGTTTAGTTGTATAACATGTCATTCAAGCATGTAAACACTTAGTAAAAATTGGAAGTTAAATACGGTAAATTAACCGACGTTATCAATTATGTATAGGAACTACATACGGAGGAACACAAAAGCAGCAAGGACCAAAGTATGGTTTTCTTGCAGTCTGTTGCCTACCGGTTTACACCGGCTTGTGTGTTGTTTGTTTTTCTGTGTGTTTATGACCTTGTAAGATTAAATCATGAAACGAGCTTACAGTCATTGTTATTGTTGTATTGTGTGTGAACCGATACTGGTAACCTCGATTTCGTACTAAATATGAGTTAATCAAGGCTAGGAAATGGAAGTGAACGGTATCCGGTAATAATGCTTCCAACCTAAGGGACGTTCTAACCACGGCTATGAATGAGTTGGTTGTGGTATGTGTCGCTGAAAAAGATCTCATTTCCCTTGTATGTCTAACAGGACTTAAACACTTTTTTGTGATTAATTGTGTTAAGTTCCCATTATGGGACCTCTAACAAGTGTTAACTGAGGAGTGAGGAATCCAGTCGTTCCGGTCACGCGTGTATGTACATGGGTCGACATCAGAATCAAATTCGGTTCTCTCCTTATGTTAAGTTTGTTTTCCTTTTTGGATTTCGACCTCCCACTAGCTTAGCCAAAGCTTACCTACCTGACTTCCAATCGGGCTAGGGGAAATTATGTGTTCGGTGTGTCCGGATCACTATATCCGTCATGCCTATGTGTTAAGTAACTCGTTCGACTAACAGAACGGTAATGAGTTTATGTAATAAGCTTAATATGAGGGTGAGACCATTCTCTAGGCTTACAATGTTGACTAACCAACTTGGTTCGTTTCTAAGGTGAAATGTTCTCACTATGTATGTGTTACTGTGTTATGAAATATTTCTTGCTATGCTTTATATGTTGTATGTTAAAAATCAATGCCATGTTATCATGACAATTGGTTGCGTGTATCCTGGTAGTCGATGGGCGGCACGTTAACCATACCATCCAAGGGTTGCTTGTAACACCCCAACCACTAATCCTATGCTTACCGTCCAATAATCCCACTAATCCAGAGTTACACGCAGCGGAAATACTATTTACTACGGCGGGTGATACAACGCCGCTAACCGCCCATACGGCTAGCCAGGCTCATTCTACTTACAGTCACGGTCTGATGAACATAATATACCGAGCTACTATATTACTTACCAAAATACCATATACCAAACACTTACATCAATGGATCACCGAGTATTAAAGTATATTCGATTACATCATTTCTAAGTTCCAAAAGAATGAGTTTCTACCAGCTACTCATCTATACCGATTCCCATTCTATCAAAATCCAAAAAGGTGTACCCCATGGTACACCGGCTAATCAAAAAGCTACAGCCGTGTACTACTTAGTACACCATTCACAATTCACCAATTACAATCCAAAAGAAATCAAAAGGAACGAGCTCTAACACTTCCCGGCCTTCATCCTTCTCTCGTACCTGCGTGTAGTAAAAATGGTGCCCCAAGGGGCTCAACAAACGCTGCGTATAAACTCCGCATATACCGAGTGCTAGCTAGGGCACGCCGACTATTTGACGTCCACTAAACATGCGGTTCATTAATTTCATACATACATGCTTTACATACATCATTCAATCATGCTCAATACATTACACATTCCAAGGCAACAATACAATAACACGCATCTTACTCACCTTCACAAGGTTAGCCAAATTATGCATCCGGGTTAATCGGAATGCTTTTACTCTTTTACTCATTACTTACTTTTTCTTAATTACACTTACTTACTTTCATTTACTTTACTTACTCATTCTTACTTACTTACTTATACTCAAGTTAAGTCGTCGGGACCTCTGGCCCTGCGGACTACTCCGTCCCACCTCCGGGATTTACTGGACTCATCAATCCGGGATGCTACCCACTTAAGGGATTTGGGCAGTGGACCAGTTTAAGAGTCAGGAATCGGATCCAACCTCTTGTGTCTCCTCATCCTCACGCGTGGCCGAAACTATATCGGACTTCTACTCATTCCAATTTAATTACCAATTTAAGTTAGGATGGATAGCTTGTTAGGAATAAGTTAGAAGTCCATTCATACAAATAATTGGTCACGATGCAATACAACATATAGACACACATTCATTATCATCCATACGTTTCATGAATTATACAAACTAAGATTTAAGAAAAATATTCACAACATACAACACTACATATTCACAAGTATGCATATTAACTCCGATTCGTGCATTTATCTTATTTGGTGATCAATTAGCACACAACACACAAATCAGAGTAACCAAGATAGCATACGGGGCATGAGGAATTCATACCGTTCACTGTCGTAATTGTATCCCAACGTTCCTCCGGTGTTCACAAATCAAATCCTATTATATACATACGATTGAATGATTAATCTAACCATCATTAACCAAACACGATTACTCTTTTGTTTCCTAACTCATACTTACTATACCTTTACAATTCTTATACTTACATATGGTTTACTTACTCTTTATTACTTTCAAAACTTCTTTATACTCTTAATGACCTTTAAACATCCTTAATTAAGTCCTAATCATCTTATACTATCATTGCCATTCACTCCCATACCTTATTACCCATTTAAAGTACGTATTTTTACAAATTTAGGTTGGTCCGGGACCTTGTCCAGGTCTTAAGTCCCAGACCACCTCATTACCAAAGTCTCGGGCATTTTTACTGGTATGGTCCGGGACCTTGTACAAGGGTCAAGTCCCGGACCCAAAGGGTTGGAAAGTGTAACACCCCAATCGTTAATCTCATAATTACCTCTTAATCACGCAGCGGAACTCTAATTACGACGAGGGTGAAACAACACCGTTAGCCACCCATATGGCTAACCAGGCCTATCTCACATACAATAACGGTCTGATGGACTGGAGCAACCGAGTACACAATACAAATACAATACTCAACTCACTTCGTCACTATACCGAGTCTACAATATATGGATGCCGACAACACATTCGGTCTTACACCTCTTTCAATACATAAGTAATTAAATCTAACTACCCATGCAAACCATCGACCCCGTCCTACTCTCGAACGGTAACATCTTCGGTGTACCTGTAAAAAAACATCGCCCCAGGGGCTCAGCAGCTTAACGCTGCATATGAAATTCGCATACCCCGAGCGCTAACCGGGTACGCCGACCACTTAATCGGATGTACATGGAGTTATTTTAGTCAAACAACATGCATCATAGCAATACAATAAGTACATGCAATGCTCAAGGAATCTACATCCAATCATGGAACTCAATTCCTAACTAACATAACAAGGTTGTTAGTTGTATCTGGTTACTCTTAGGCCTTGGGGGTTAAACCTCACTATGCCTTGCTTACTTATTCAATACCTCACCCGCTCTCTCGGGTTACCTATTCATATACATACCCATTCTCTTGGGCTACTCGCACTATACTCACCCACACTCTCGGGTTACTTATTCTCATTAACTTCCCATACTCTTGGGTTATTTATACTCATTATCTCACCCATACTCTTGGGTTATTTATACTCATTATCTCACCCATACTCTTGGGTTATTTATACTCAAGCTCTTGCAGATTCTCGAGACACTACAGGTCTCCTACGTCACGCTTGTTACTCTTAATACATACTTAGGCCAAAACTCATGGCTCTCTAGCATAGTCTTACTTCCCCGGTTTCGACCCAACTCTGGGTCTAGCATGGTGGGAAGGTTCAACTAGCTCACGAAAATCTCTCTTAGTTCCTAACTCTTTTGCTTAGGCCCGACTGCTCTCGGACTACTTACATTCCCATACACTCCTCTCTCGGAGTTATAGTAATATTTTGTATATTAGTCTAGAAGCATCACTCTCGATGTTTCTAATGACCTTGGGAACATTACTTAAGTTTGGTTAATCTTAGGATGTAAGAGTTACCCATACATATACTTTGCTCATACTTTCGGTTATTTACTTATATCAGGTACAATCCTCAAATAGGAGGTCGACCATGTCTCAAGGAGTTACTAATCCCTCAAGTCTCTTTTACCTTCTTCACTAGTTGCATCTTTGAACTGTCTTAAATCCCCTTGAAGGAGGTTCACTTATCTTTCCACTCTCATTTGTTTCGTGGATTGTTTCAATGTGGTTTTCTAACCATTATCGGGTATATACTCAACCCGTACATCTCCTCACATTCTAGGGAGTTCATATGTTTGCGTTATCGTTATACTTTAACGGATAGTTGTGTGTTTGCACGTTCGCGTTATCATAGCACCGACCCGATCTAGGGGTCTCTAGCCAAACGTTACTCACTACGAGTCGGTCCATTCACTATGTTGACCACACCGGCATACAAGTATGTTAGCTCATTCAACATACAACAAGGCATGCATAATCAAACAAGGGATTATTTTCATGCTTTAATCTTGATTAAGCCGGCACACAACACACAAATCAACGTAATCGGTACTCTAGCACGCGGAGTATGAGAAAATACCTTTCACCGGGATTTTTACTTTTACCGTGTCATCTCACCATGCTCGGGTCACGCACGACTCTCTGATAATGTTTCAAACATTATTGTTAATACTAAGATCATACGGAACTAATTAAATGCTACTCCCGTACTTAACCCGTTATCCCGTTATCTCGGTTTTACTCTTGTTAATTTGAGTTCTCTTCTCAATCACTTCTAACACTCTCTTGCACTTCCTAGGGCCTTTACAGTCCCACAACAAGGCCTTAACATCTTATAACATCATTAACATTCAAACCCCCATCATTTACAACCTTTAAAACACTCACGGCATGATTCTGGGGGTGGTCCGGGACTTGGTCCTCATCCTAAGTCCCGGACCAATTCATTAACTAACTCTCGGGTGAAAACAATACTTGGTCCGGGACCTTGTCCTGGAGTATAGTCCCGGACCAAAGCAGGATGTGTACTCTCGGCATAAAAACAGGGGGTGGTCCGGGACTTTGTCCATGGACTAGGTCCCGGACCCTGCTAAAACCTGCAACATACATATTATTTTTCAACTCCAATTCAATGCTTAATCCACCCTTAATCTTTCCACAAGATTCCTACATGATTAATCACCTTAAAACATGCTCTAAAACTCTTCAAATCATAGGTTCAAACCTTACTCAAATTATTGCTCAAATTCACACATTTTTCATTCTCACTTTACACTAATGCACACACTTGTGCTTTCTAACTTCTCCTCAACCCTTTGCATTAGGCTCTCTTTCATTTTGACCATTCCACATCTTCCAAGGTAATGCACACACCTCATACAAGTTCCAAGGCTCATCTTTAAGCCTTAAATCTCCTTTGTTTTCTAAAAACTCCTAAGGCACCTAACTCTTTTGCTACAGATTTTAACATCAATTTCCTCCCCTTGAACAAGCTTCCTACAGTGGTTAACTAACCCAATAAATCTCCATACATACCTAGCCATTCCTAGGTTATTCTCCACACAAATCATCACTTAAACCACTTAGATTACCACATAAATTTTGCCATAACTTGGCTACTTCTCTAACATTGCCCAAAACTCATACCACCATTTAAATCATCCTAAAACTAGCCAAACCACAAGGGTTCTATCAGCACTCAATATTTCCTCATTAATCAAGCAAAACTCATTAACACATAAAGCATAATTCATCATATACATAGCTCCCAAAACAAGCATTAACTCACAAAGGCTTTCTCACTTGCATTATTTCTAAGCAAGCACATTATTACCACAACTCAAGTGGGGTTCATTCATTTTATTAACCCTTCCCAAATCCTAATACATATAGGATACCACTAAGATAGGTTTCTTACCTTAAATTTTTCTTAAGTTTCCTTTTTAACTTCTCTTCTCCTCTTCTCTTCATTCCAAATCGGCCAAGGCAATTCAATTGCCCATTCCTCTAGCCACATTCAAATTGGAAAGTAAGCACTAAGGAACTCTCTTAGGCTCATCAAATAAACTAGAATTCACAAAGATGCTTAAAGCACCAAATTAGGTTTTACCTTTGGAAATCCTTGAATGGTTTTCAACTCTTGAATCTTATGAGGGACTCCCACCACCATTTAAAGCTTGGAGAATATCTCAAACAAGGAAGAAAAGCTAGTCATTACAAGAGCCAAAATCGGCCAAGGTGGGAAAATGAGAAAACATGACTTTTTCATGGATATTTTTACCTTTTAGGAAGAGGAAGCTTCAAGCTTCAAGATTATGTGCTTTTCTCCTCAAATGGGCAACACCCATGAAAATGAAACTCAACCTTTTTGAATTTTGAAAAGAGGGAAGTGTAGGGTTTGATGAGAGGAGTTCAAATATACAATTATTTTTCAATTCGGAGCAAGGATGAAGCTTGGGCAAGGAGAAGAAGGTGGAGAAGCCATGTTTGGAGCTTCCAAGCGCGTTCCAGTACAGAGGAAGGGAGGAGGATCGTGAAGAAAGAAGAAGGCAGGAGGGAAAAGAAAGAAGAAGTGAGGGAGGAAAGAGACTAATGTGAGTACTTTATCCCTTTTTGCTTTTTACTATTCTTTTTCTTTTCTTTTCTTTTCTTTTATTTCTTTGTGTGTGAGAGGCTAGCTAGCCAATTAAAAATCGGCCCCACCTGTAGGTGTGAGCTGGAGCGTTTTTCAGTTTCTGACAGAAAACGCTCGTTATTTTACCCGGTTTGGCACTATTCACTAACCGGGCCCGTTTTCCGGATTTTTTCTCGTTTCTTTATTTTTAATGGTTATTAAGCTTCCATTAATACTTATTTATAGTTATTTAATCAACTATAATTTTTGCGGGTCCGTTTGACCACTTAAAGTCTCGTTTTCAGGTTTTCTCGAAAAACGTGCTTTTAAACTCCGTTAGCGTTTTAATCCATTATTTGGATCCGTTTTCTTCGGGAATCATTCCCGTGTACTTATTAGGCCTAACTAAGCCTTAGGAATCCATCTCAGACCCTCTCGAGATCATATATCTCATATACTCATTTAACGCGCATTTTAGCGTTTTTCGCTTTTCAAGCGTTTTCTCTTTTCTTTTGGTTTTATTTTCTTTACCAATACACTTTAGGCACCATTAGGCATTTAATAATCATATTAGAGTAATTTAATCACCATTTTTAGATCCTGGGTATTAAAATCTACCCCCCTTAGGAACTTTGTCCTCAAAGTTGGTGAATCTAGATGGTTACTCTCATGGGCGTACTATGCCAAGGTTATAATACATGTACAACCTTACCGACTTCACAAGTCAGTCTCATTTCACACTACACATAGCACACATATGTCACAGCATGTATAGCAATCAAAAATACTCTTTTCTCTCTCCATGGAATCGGTCCGAAGACAAGAAGGCACTACAGTCCTCGAATCCATACCGAGTAATATACTACTGATCCCTCAGGTACCGGTCACGTTGATCACTTACTCTTTCTGGTTCACGGCCGCTTCATGACAAATGGGCACTTACTCTCTCTGGCCCACAGTCCCTTCGGTTCTGATCAAAACGTTACACATATACATATCCTCAGGCACTCTGGTTGACTCACTCAACACAGGAACATCTCAGGGTACTCTCCCCGTCCCGTTGCCTTTGGAAAAATCACACACTGGCACCGCCCCAACCGGTCACTAGGACCGCCGCACGTACGGTGCAATGGTTTCAAAACCTGTACACGCCCACCGTTCTACCGGTCATCAAGACTTAAGGCCACAGCCATCGGCGGGTGATAGCGGTTTCAAAACCAGTTTTCGTTTCCATCTTCATACTTGAAGAAAATTCTTTTTCAAAATCTGTTTGAAAATTCTTTTTATAACATCACACAACTCCAAATCAAATTTATGGTAGTTGTATCTTTTCTTAGCGTGATTACTTGTGACCACTATAGGGAGCTTCAAGAATCATCCAACCCTGATGTGATCAGCATCAGTGTTGAACTATCCTTCCACCCCAATTTGTGTTCGGTTTCCCTTGATCGCTAGCAGACCAAGTTCCACCTCCCACGTCAGTTTCAAACAATCAGATAGTCAAACATTTTCGTTTTCTATCTTTTACTCTTTCTAGTCGTATTCATAAAACAATCTGTTTCAATTTATCTTTATCATGGAACTTAAGTCATCCATTATTCTCTATTTGCTTCACTTACCTTGCCTAGGCATTCCATACTTGTGGCCTCATTAGTCAATTTATTACTCAACTTAAAACATACAACATACAACTCCAAAGGATGGAACTCACTCCATCAATCATCCTCAAATAAAATCACCTAGGGAACTCACTCCCTCTTAGGTTCCACATCGGTTTCATACCAATTCGTACTCATTATGTCTCATGTCTAATCTCACTAGACATATACTATAGGGATTCTCATTCCCTAGGAGTCTCGCTACTCCTCTTTTCATAAATATTACATACTCGTTACTTGCATCACTCATGCACAATAATCATTATTACACAATGAATGGGTACGTATGTTTATGTAACATAAGTTCCAATCATCAAAACAATTTCTTTTGTGCTATGCACATAGTAGTTTACGCACTAAACGTAAAACATACTCTAAGCGGTTTCTCGCCCTACCCCCCTTAAAAGGGGTTACGCCCGCGTAACAGACCATATGTTATCACTGAACATTGGTTCACTAATTCGAGTATCAAAACCGGGCTCGGTTCTAGCCTCTAAGGTCAGGCGTTTAGGATTAGCCGACTACTCACAATTGCTAGGTATACTTAACCTTTGAGTTACGGTCCACAAGCTTCTGTTGCGTGACCTAATAACTAGAGCTTAATTCGCCCTTTAGTATTCTCAACGTATAAATCCACTCCCTTTTATCCCTTTTTGTCTTGGAAATAAAGGTTTTCAATCGTCGCTAGGTATCTCTTACCGTATGCGAATTCGATGGGTTATAGATTTTCTCTCCAATTCTCTGGAAATCTATTTCGTATAACACCGTATACCTTTGTGATTATTCACATATTTTTCCCGACTTATTGTCGGTTGAGGTCAAGCTGCTACTTAGCATGTAGTGCTTCCTCATTTGATAATGACTTCTGAATCATGTTTGTTTATTTATTTCTGTACAAGAATTCCTCATTCATACTACTCTGCCTTTTTCCACACATCGATCCTGGGCCCTGTGGGTTACTGCCCACATTCTTTGTGCATCTTTAGCCAATGGCCGCACGGTTATCTCTCTAGATTCTCACTCAACAGGCTTCGTTGACATTTCTCAATTCCTGGCTCTCCCACTCGATCATTACCGCACAAGTGCAATACCAAAACACTCAGTCATACAGAGTGCAGAAGCGTAAACCCTTGACAGTAAATCTCTCATGAGATAGGAATGATCATGTCTTCTTTACCACATTTCCTCATCAGCTTCATATCACTCACCGAATATACTCTTACAATGGTCGCTTACTGCGTACCTTGTCCTTTCTCATTTTCATGGCATCCGCTACTACTTTAGCTTCCGCCCAGGTGTTCTCGCCATTTACACTATGGCTTGCCATTCATTTGGCTCAATAATATACGCTATTCTTTAAATCTCTCTGCGCACTTGCGCGCTGCTTACTCTGCAGTTCACATTGCACACATACAGTGTTTACTACTCAACTGATTACTCTTCGGTTTCGAATTGCTGCAATCGAGGTTCCTCTTTACACTCTACTATAGTTCTTATACTCATTGGCAATATACACATGCTCAAGTTTTACTACACCGCACTAGCGGTTTCACATTTCATACCTAGATGGTAGCCTTTCTCTGGAGGATTCACGCAATTGCCGCTCCATAGGCTCCACAATAATAAGTGGTGTCCCCACTCTAAGGTAGTGGTTCGTGCTCCACAGTAACTCTTATGCCTTAATGCATATGTTTTGCAACGTTTGAATCTACGAGTTGTAGTTGGTTCTATCGGCTTACAAGCCACCTTGCCTCGAGTCACGCTCCATGCGGGCTGTTTATATAGGTTTCTGCTTCTCCGTATACCATTAAATGGTTTGGAGGTATTACTGGGTTTTTGATATGGTTGTCTCACCACACTTCCGTACATGGAAGCCCCTTTTGTATTTTAATATTAATTCATGCCCTCTGGCAATTTAGGGTATCCTGTGTTACGAGGGATCCCTTCGGGTTCTACCCGAGTGTTTGCTTACCCACTTGTGTTCTCAACACGATGTTTCGTTCAACTACTGTTGACTCCGGCACCCTTCTCGGATTGCTCCTGGGTGTTACTGAGTAATGCCATTACATCTGGCTTGTACTTATGGTTATGTTCAGTTGCGACTTCGCCTTGCGGCTATGTATAACTCAAACTATCCCGTTTAGGGTTGTAATGTCTCCCGTTATTGGGTAGAGCATTAGTACTTTTCCTTTACCTACTTAATTAGGTCGTTATCTCTTAGTGAGATATACTGTGGGAATTCTATCCCGTTCATCAAACATCGATATGATCATTTAAGGCATTTGCCATATTACTTACGCTGGTATATATTCCAGTTATTAGGTATTTCCTGAGACATATCCAATGTCTGTGCTTAATACTCTGTGCTTCTCGCACTTCTCCATGCTATGTTCTTAGGTCCGTTACCTTACGGGTTTCTAGACTCCCTTATCTTCGTAAACTTCTTTGTGTTCTTCGATCATTCGTGGTGTCCAACTGTCCTGGTTTGGATTGGCTCTTTCGTCCGTAGTATGGAGTGGGCTACTTCCCGTGTACCGTACTCTACTTGTATACATACATGGAGTATCTTATTGATACGTTGCCACTTACCCGACTAACTCATAATTGGTCTGTCAGGCCCGCAAGCTCCTTCGGAGTGCGGTCGTTCCATGTCTCGTTTAGTACACCGTAGTGTCGGTCACACGCCTAGGTGAAGTATTCTGTTGCCAACTCTTCTTATATCGTCCTATGATAACTTACCGTGATTCTCTGGTTTGGTTTTTAAAAATTTAGGAGTTTTTGGAAAATTCTCTGTTTGAAAGAAAAATTTGAGTTGAAAATAAAATCTCCACGGCATTTCAATGTCGGTTGCTTCTTACTAAGTCTGACTTCTTGCAGACTGGTATGTTCTTTATACAGTGGTCAGGCCTTTAGGCCTTTCCAAGGTTTCGTTTCAGAATTCTTAGGGTTTGTGGTGCTATATTGGCTTCTCTTGCCGTCTTGGTACTTGCTAAGTACTGGTCGCTTGCCAAAGTTCCTCTTAGTGGTTCTGTTTTTACTGCACTTGCCGTGCCAAGTGCGCGATACAGGCGGTATTTTGGGTTAACTCATACCGGTCATGGTATTGTTCACATTATGTTTGGTAGCCTTGTTGGCTCTTCCTTTGTTTCATTGGTCAGATAACTGCTCGTCTGAGCTGCTACTTGTTCGTCTTGACACATATGTCAACCATTTAGGTGCTTCTCCAAACTCGTAGTTCCCTGATTACTTAGTTCGGTGTTCTACCTCGTTGCTCGTTCCCACGTCTTTACTGTTGTTACCGAGGTTTAACTTATTTAGGTACTACTTCTGTAGTCCTATTCGGGTATAACCCGTAGTTATGCTCATAGCTGTCTAAGCTGTATCAGTTAAGTATTGCAACCTCTTTGGGTGTGGCAGGGTGGGGGCATCTACCTTTGACTAGATTCTCAGTCAATACGTATACCATTGGTGGTATTAGTTAACTATGGCGGTCCGTAGACATGTGTCCCGGTTCTCGTTAGTTCTCATAAGTCCGTCTTGTTGCACGATTGGTGCATCCTTCTCACTGCTGCTCGACCAGCTGGGTTCTCGCGACTGCTAAGCATGTCGCCCCAGGCTGCCACAAATTCTGGTCTCCTTGGATTAGGATGTCTCGACCTTCTGTCATTGAGCGCGGTTATTGTCGTTCCAGCGGGATCCGTCTCCGGGATTTCCGGTTCTCGGGATCAACCGCATGACAGGTTCTAGTTCATATTGAAATATTTACTAACTGCCAGATTGGGTTTCCCCATCTCTCTGGTGTTCTTTCCCGAGCTTTTAATGCGGGGGTTGTGGAGGGCGAGTCTGGTATTGTAGGTATCCAGATCATACTGGAAGTTCCTATCTAGCGCATCTCTCACGCTACCACTCAACCCTTAGCCCTAAGTCCCTAATTCCAAACTCGGTATTACCTAAGCTCGGTATTTCCAGTCATCAGAGCGATACTTCGCTCTGATACCATATGTAACAGCCCAGTCTTAACCCACATGTGAGATATTGTCCGCTTTGGGCCGCAGCCCGCACGGATTTGTTCCTGAGGGTGATGTACTCACACCACTCAAAACGCGTCTCACAAGGGGAGAGTATCCCCACGCCTATAAGGTGTGGTTCGTGCACTCTCCCGATCGATGTGGGAGGTGACCCCTACACTGGGTATCACACTCTACCCCCCTTGGGAGCCCAGCGTCCCCGCTGGCACACCGACCTGGGCCTGGCTCTGATACCATTTTTGTAACACCCCAATCGTTAATCTCATAATTACCTCTTAATCACGCAGCGGAACTCTAATTACAACGAGGGTGAAACAACGCCGTTAGCCACCCATATGGCTAACCAGGCCTATCTCACATACAGTAACGGCCTGATGGACTGGAGCAGCCAAGTACACAATACAAATACAATACTCAACTCACTTCGTCACTATACCGAGTCTACAATATATGGATGCCGACAACACATTCGGTCTTACACCTCTTTCAATACATAAGTAATTAAATCTAACTACCCATGCAAACCACCGACCCCGTCCTACTCTCGAACGGTAACTCTTCGTGTACCTGTAAAATAAAAACATCGCCCCTAGGGGCTCAGCTTAACGCTGCATATGAAATTCGCATACCCCGAGCGCTAACCGGGGTACGCCGACCACTTAGTCGGATGTACATGGAGTTCATTTTAGTCACAACATGCATCATAGCAATACAATAAGTACATGCAATGCTCAAGGAATCTACATCCAATCATGGAACTCAATTCCTAACTAACATAACAAGGTTGTTAGTTGTATCTGGTTACTCTTAGGCCTTGGGGTTAAACCTCACTATGCCTTGTTTACTTATTCAATACCTCACCCGCTCTCTCGGGTTACCTATTCATATACATACCCATTCTCTTGGGCTACTCGCACTATACTCACCCCACTCTCGGGTTACTTATTCTCATTAACTCACCCATACTCTTGGGTTATTTATACTCATTATCTCACCCATACTCTTGGGTTATTTACTCATTATCTTACCCATACTCTTGGGTTATTTATACTCAAGCTCTTGTAGATTCTCGAGACACTACAGGTCTCCTACGTCACGCTTGTTACTCTTAATACATACTTAGGCCAAAACTCATGGCTCTCTAGCATAGTCGTACTTCCACGGTTTCGACCCTACTCTGGGTCTAGCATGGTGGGAAGGTTCAACTAGCTCACGAAACTCTCTCTTAGTTCCTAACTCTTTTGCTTAGGCCCGACTGCTCTCGGACTACTTACATTCCCATACACTCCTCTCTCGGAGTTATAGTAATATTTTGTATATTAGTCTAGAAGCATCACTCTCGATGTTTCTAATGACCTTGGGAACATTACTTAAGTTTGGTTAATCTTAGGATGTAAGAGTTACCCATACATATACTTTGCTCATACTTTCGGTTATTTACTTATATCAGGTACAATCCTCATATAGGAGGTCGACCATGTCTCAAGGGAGTTACTAATCCCTCAGGTCTCTTTTACCTTCTTCACTAGTTCGCATCTTTGAACTGTCTTAAATCCCCTTGAAGGAGGTTCACTTATCTTTCCACTCTCATTTGCTTCGTGGATTGTTTCAATGTGGTTTTCTAACCATTATCGGGTATTTACTCAACCCGTACATCTCCTCACATTCTAGGGAGTTCATATGTTTGCGTTATCGTTATACTTTAACGGATAGTTGTGTGTTTGCACGTTCGCGTTATCATAGCACCGACCCGATCTAGGGGTCTCTAGCCAAACGTTACTCACTACGAGTCGGTCCATTCACTATGTTAGACCACACCGGCATACAAGTATGTTAGCTCATTCAACATACAACAAGGCATGCATAATCAAACAAGGGATTATTTTCATGCTTTAATCTTGATTAAGCCGGCACACAAACACACAAATCAACGTAACTCGGTTAGTACGCGGAGTATGAGAAAATCATACCTTTCACCGGGATTTTTACTTTTACCGTGTCATCTCACCATGCTCGGGTCACGCACGACTCTCTGATAATGTTTCAAACATTATTGTTAATACTAAGATCATACGGAACATAATTAAATGCTACTCCCGTACTTAACCCGTTATCCCGTTATCTCGGTTTTACTCTTGTTAATTTGAGTTCTCACTTCTCAATCACTTCTAACACTCTCTTGCACTTCCTAGGGCCTTTACATGTCACCAAACAAGGCCTTAACATCTTATAACAACATTAACATTCAAACCCCCATCATTTACAACCTTTAAAACACTCACGGCATGATTCTGGGGGTGGTCCGGGACTTGGTCCTCATCCTAAGTGCCGGACCAATTCATTAACTAACTCTCGGGTGAAAAACAATACCTGGTCCGGGACCTTGTCCTGGAGTATAGTCCCGGACCAAAGCAGGATGTGTACTCTCGGCATAAAAACAGGGGGTGGTCCGGGACTTTGTCCATGGACTAGGTCCCGGACCCTGCTAAAACCTGCAACATACCTTATTTTTCAACTCCAATTCAATGCTTAATCCACCCCTAATCATTCCCTAATCTTTCCACAAGATTCCTACATGATTAATCAACTTAAAACATGCTCTAAAACTCTTCAAATCATAGGTTCAAACCTTACTCAAATTATTGCTCAAATTCACACATTTTTCATTCTCACTTTACACTAATGCACACTTGTGCATTTCTAACTTCTCCTCAACCCTTTGCATTAGGCTCTCTTTCATTTTGACCATTCCACATCTTCCAAGGTAATGCACAACTCATACCAAGTTCCAAGGCTCACTCTTTAAGCCTTAAATCTCCTTTGTTTTTCTATAAAATCCTAAGGCACCTAACCACTCTTTTGCTACAGATTTTAGCATCAATTTCCTCCCCTTGAACAAGCCTTCCTACAGTGGTTAACTAACCCAATACAATCTCCATACATACCTAGCCATTCCTAGGTTATTCTCCACAAATCATCACTTAAACCACTTAGATTACCACATAAATTTTGCCATAACTTGGCTACTTCTCTAACATTGCCCAAAACTCATACCACCATTTAAATCATCCTAAAACTAGCCAAACCACAAGGGTTCTATCAGCACTCAATATTTCCTCATTAATCAAGCAAAACTCATTAAGCACCATAAAGCATAATTCATCATATACATAGCTCCCAAAACAAGCATTAACTCACAAAGGCTTTCTCACTTGCATTATTTCTAAGCAAGCACATTATTACCACAACTCAAGTGGGGTTCATTCATTTTATTAACCCTTCCCAAATCCTAATACATATAGGATACCACTAAGATAGGTTTCTTACCTAAATTTTTCTTAAGTTTCCTTTTTAACTTCTCTTCTCTCTCTTCTCTTCATTCCAAATCGGCCAAGGCAATTCAATTGCCCATTCCTCTAGCCACATTCAAATTGGAAAGTAAGCACTAAGGAACTCTCTTAGGCTCATCAAATAAACTAGAATTCACAAAGATGCTTAAAGCACCAAATTAGGTTTTACCTTTGGAAATCCTTGAATGGTTTTCAACTCTTGAATCTTATGAGGGACTCCCACCACCATTTAAAGCTTGGAGAATATCTCAAACAAGGAAGAAAAGCTAGTCATTACAAGAGCCAAAATCGGCCAAGGTGGGAAAATGGAGAAAACATGACTTTTTCATGGATATTTTTACCTTGTTAGGAAGAGGAAGCTTCAAGCTTCAAGATTATGTGCTTTTCTCCTCAAATGGGCAACACCCATGAAAATGAAACTCAACCTTTTTGAGTTTTGAAAAGAGGGAAGTGTAGGGTTTGATGAGAGGAGTTCAAATATACAATTATTTTTCAATTCGGAGCAAGGATGAAGCTTGGGCAAGGAGAAGAAGGTGGAGAAGCCATGTTTGGAGCTTCCAAGCGCGTTCCAGTACAGAGGAAGGGAGGAGGATCGTGAAGAAAGAAGAAGGCAGGAGGGAAAAGAAAGAAGAAGTGAGGGAGAAAGAGACTAATGTGAGTACTTTATCCCTTTTTGCTTTTTACTATTCTTTTTCTTTTCTTTTCTTTTCTTTTCTTTCTTTGTGTGTGAGAGGCTAGCTAGCCAATTAAAAATCGGCCCCACCTGTAGGTGTGAGCTGGAGCGTTTTTCAGTTTCTGACAGAAAACGCTCGTTATTTTACCCGGTTTGGCACTATTCACTAACCGGGCCCGTTTTCCGGATTTTTTCTCGTTTCTTTATTTTTAATGGTTATTAAGCTTCCATTAATACTTATTTATAGTTATTTAATCAACTATAATTTTTGTGGGTCCGTTTGACCACTTAAAGTCTCGTTTTCAGGTTTTCTCGAAAAACGTGCTTTTAAACTCCGTTAGCGTTTTAATCCATTATTTGGATCCGTTTTCTTCGGGAATCATTCCCGTATACTTATTAGGCCTAACTAAGCCTTAGGAATCCATCTCAGACCCTCTCGAGATCATATATCTCATATACTCATTTAACGCGCATTTTAGCGTTTTTCGCTTTTCAAGCGTTTTCTCTTTTCTTTTGGTTTTATTTTCTTTACCAATACACTTTAGGCACCATTAGGCCTTTAATAATCATATTAGAGTAATTTAATCACCATTTTTAGATCCGGGGATTTAATCATCCCGGACCACCCCCTGTTTTTATGCCGAGAGTACACATCCTGCTTTGGTCCGGGTCTATACTCCAGGACAAGGTCTCGGACCAGGTATTGTTTTTCACCCGAGAGTTAGTTAATGAATTGGTCCGGGACTTAGGATGAGGACCAAGTCCCGGACCACCCCCAGAATCATGCCGTGAGTGTTTTAAAGGTTGTAAATGATGGGGGTTTGAATGTTAATGATGTTATAAGATGTTAAGGCCTTGTTTGGTGACATGTAAAGGCCCTAGGAAGTGCAATAGAGTGTTAGAAGTGATTGAGAAGTGAGAACTCAAATTAACAAGAGTAAAACCGAGATAACGGGATAACGGGTTAAGTACGGGAGTAGCATTTAATTATGTTCCGTATGATCTTAGTATTAACAATAATGTTTGAAACATTATCAGAGAGTCGTGCGTGACCCGAGCATGGTGAGATGACACGGTAAAAGTAAAAATCCCGGTGAAAGGTATGATTTTCTCATACTCCGCGTGCTACTGTAACAGCCCAGTCTTAACCCACATGTGAGATATTGTCCGCTTAGGGCCACAGCCCGCATGGATTTGTTTCTGAGGGTGATGTACTCACACCACTCAAAACACGTCTCACAAGGGGAGAATATCCCCACGCCTATAAGGTGTGGTTCGTGCACTCTCCCGATCGATGTGGGAGGTGACCCCTACACTGGGTATCACTCTACCCCCCTTGGGAGCCCAGCGTCCCCGCTCGCACACCGATCTGGGCCTGGCTCTGATACCAACTGTAACAGCCCAGTCTTAACCCACATGTGAGATATTGTCCGCTTTGGGCCACAGCCCGCACGGATTTGTTTCTGAGGGTGATGTACTCACACCACTCAAAACGCGTCTCACAAGAGGAGAGTATCCCCACGCCTATAAGGTGTGGTTCGTGCACTCTCCCGATCGATGTGGGAGGTGACCCCTACACTGGGTATCACAGAAAGTCTCGGCCTATTTTCACACCATGGTCCGGGTCCTCTTACAAGGGGTAAGTCCTGGACCTATACTTTGACTAACTCTCGGCCTATTTTACAGGGGTGGTCCGGGTCCTTGTATGGGACTTAAGTCCCGGACCACCACCTGCTGTAACTCTCGGCTAGTTTTAATTTAATACCCTGGTCCGGGTCCTTGTACAGAAGGTAGGTCCCGGACCCTGCTACGAATTTGACAGATTTTCCAGTTTTCTTTGTCTGTACAACCCAAACTTTGCCTAATTAATTCCCCATTGTTCCTACACTTAATCCCACATATTTTAGCACCTAATTAGTCACCTAAACATGTTTAAATCCATTATCAACCCGTTACACCCTTTTATACTAATTCACTCACCCATTTTCTTAAGTTTTCATTTCAGCACTTGCAATATACTTCTAAGTTGCATTTTGCTACAGATTTTAACTCTCACCTTCTACATCTTTAGCTCCCTCTTATAATGTCATTTCTAGAGTTTACAATACACTAGTTATCTCTCCAAACCTACCAACCAAACAACTCTAACAAAAATCTGTTACAAGTACATGGTTCCACCTAGTTTCTAGTTTTCTTAAGTGTTCTAATTCTAGATAAATTTGACATAACCTCCCCTAAAATCTTACATTCTCACCATATCATGTATTCACATTTTGTTACCCATTTCACCTGTTTCAAAACAGCAATAATATACAAGCTCTCATACACCAATATCAACTACCAAACACTTCTTAAAAATTCCTGCACATAACCTCTCATTCCCAAATCTGTTTTGACAAGTTTTCAATGTCTTTAAGGGTTTAAAAGCTTGTTTCCTCCTACACATTACACTACCACTATACTAACATTTTACAATACATATTTTCATTTCTAAAATCTGTTACATGACAATTTACAAAGCTATACCAAGATGAGCTTAATTACCTTGTTTCCTTCTTCTAGATTTTCTTTCTCCTTCTTTTTCCTCTTTCTTCTTCTCTCTTCTCTCTTTCTTCTCCCTTTCCACCGGTTTTAGTAATCAAATTCCCCAATACTACAACCATTCATATACACCATTTTAATACTAAACTAACCCTAAACATTATATAAGCTCTAATGTAAATTCTAGGGTTTAGGAATCTCATTACCTTCCAAGGGTTTATGAAGTACTTGGAGCAGCTCAAGAAGGATCTTTCCACCCTTTCAAAAATGCCAAAATCGGCTGGGCACAAGAGGAGCAAACAAGAGTTTAGCTAGATTTTCGTTTTGCCCTTAAGGCTAGAAAAAGATGGAGTTTTCAAGAAGATTTTTACCTCACAAGAACAAGGAGAATGAGGTGGTTCTAATGGTGGTCTTGAAGCTCCAAATGGGGTATACCCATGAAAATGAAAGTGCTCCTTTCCGGATTTTGAAAAGAGAGAATCGTAGATCTTGATGAGAGGATTCCGATGGTGTAGTTTTTGTAATTTTTGGAAGAGGTTCAAGGGGGTTACAAGAGGAGAGAAGTGAGTATTTTGTGTTGGTTTCTCAAGCTCCCATGGCTGTCGCCTGTTTGGAGAAGAAGAGGGAAAAAAATTCAGAGAGGAGGAGGGCTTGTACGTGGGTGAGTATAGAATAGAGATAGGAGAGAGAGAGTGTGAGAGTAAAGTTTGTTACTTTTTTGATTTGTAATTGCTTTTGTCTTTTGTGAGTAAAAGGGAAATAAAGAGAGGGTGTGAGGGGGATATGCGGACACACCCCCCCCCATGTGGGTTTTGAAATTCTTTTTACATTATTGGACACATAAGTTTTGGTTATTTATGTTTCTACCCCACATCTTCACGTTTTTGACAATTTTTACTAATTTCTCGTTTTATTGATTTTATTGGTTCTAAAGCTTCACTAATATTTATTAATGATTATTTAGTTGACCAAAATTGTTACGAGTCTATTTGACCCGCTTAAAGACACGTTTTCCCGGTTACCTCGAAAAAAACGCGCTTTAATGTTCGTTAGTGTTTTTAATCCATTTTAAGGATCCGTTTTCTTCGGGATTTGTTCCCTAATATTTATTTAGACTTAATTAAGCCTCTAAAATTATTTATTAGCCTAATTAATTACTGTTTTTAATTACGGGGTATTTCAATCTACCCCCCTTAAGAAACTTTGCCCTCAAAGTTGCTCAAGGTTAATAGTTTAATAATTCTACTCATTGGGCAAACCATTGCCCTAATGTGTCTTACTACACCTATGAGGTGTTTACTTCTTTCCACATCGCAAGCATACCCATTTTAAGCATCATACACCATTCACATACACCATCCATCATTTTCCATTCATACCATTCCACAATACAACATAGCAATTCACAATACCCATTACACAAACATCACACATCGTACATACACATCCATACACTCACATTACACATACATACACATACGCTCCGCACTACATGTGCCTTCAAAACCTACTACAATACCTACACACTAAGCAATGCTAACCCGAAGCAATGCAAAAGCGAAAAGGCTCTACCCCCCTTAAAAGGGGTACGCCCCGTACCCGTATTACTAAATACTAGACTATCTAGTCTATGAATAACTGTGGGTACTTAGCCTTCATGGCATCTTCCAACTCCCATGTCGCTTCTTCGACATCATGGTTAGACCATAGGACCTTCACCATTCGTATAGACTTATGGCGAGTGTCTCTGGTCTTCCTATCAAGGATTCTCACAGGGGTCTCAACATATCTCATGGTCGGCTCAATAGATAGTCTCTCAGGCTCTAAGACATGAGAAGGATCAGCAATGTACTTCTTGAGTTGTGACACATGAAATACATCATGGACACGTCCCAAGTCCTCAGGTAATGTTAACCTGTAGGCTACAGCTCCAACTCTCTCGGTGATAGCATACGGCCCTACAAACTTTGGGCTCAGCTTGCCCTTTTGGCCAAAACGGAAGACACCCTTCATAGGTGAAACGCGCAAGAACACTTGGTCGCCCCACGGCGAACTCAAGGTCGCGTCGTCTCACATCCGCATAGGATTTCTGTCTATCTTGGGCTGCCTTCATATTAGCTCTAATCTGCTGAACTTCAGCTTGCACTTGCTCAAGATACTCCGGTCCTATGATGACCGCTTCACTCGACTCATCCCAACACAAAGGTGTACGGCAAGGTCTACCGTATAGAGCTTGGAAAGGCGACATCTTAATCGAAGCATGATAGCTATTATTGTAAGAAAACTCGATAAGATGAAGCTTATCTAACCAACTCCCCTGAAAGTCCAAGGCACATGCCCAAAGCATGTCCTCCAGTGTCTGGATGGTCCTTTCTGTCTGACTGTCGGTCTGAGGATGGAAGGCGGTACTCAACTTCCATTCTGTACCCAACGCTTCCCGTGTAGCTCTCCAGTATCTCGAAAGAAATCTGGTGTCGCGGTCAGATACTATTGTTTTCGAGACTCCGTGATGTCTGATAATCTCCTTGTCGAATAGCTCAGCTAGCTTTACTACCTTCCAGGTGTCCTTCATCGGTATGAATCTGGCAACCTTGGTAAGGCGATCGACTACAACCCAGATCATGTTGAGTCCTCCCCTGGCAGGTGGGAGTCCTACAACAAAATCCATGGAGATATCATGAAATTTCCACTCGGAACTGGCATCGATTGTACCATTCCGCCCGGTCTACGATGTTCAAACTTTACTTTCTGGCATGTTAAGCATCTCAATACAAATTGGGTCACATCTGATTTCATCCCAGACCACCAGAAGAACCTCTTCATGTCTTTGTACATTTTGGAGGCTCCTGGATGGACTGACAATGTAGAACTATGTGACTCTCGCAGGATACGATCCCTTAGCTCAGCATTGCTTCGGGGAACGTATAGCCTGCCATTCAATCGAAATCAGACCATCTTCATGTAGCTTGAAGTCATAATTCTTCTTCTCAAATGTACCATCTGTGTTCTTCTGTCTGTTTTTGGGTCATGTAAGGGTCGCTCAACTGAGCGTCTCGCACCTCGTCAACCAAGCTAGAAGAAGCGAGTAGCGAATGGAGCGAGTGTGCTCGACGACTCAGGGCGTCGGCTACAACATTTGCCTTCCCTTCCTTATACAGCAAGTTGATGTCGTAATCTGAAAGAAACTCCATCCATCTTCTCTGTCTCAAATTCAGTTCTTCTGTGTGAATACATACTGTAAGCTCTTATGGTCGGAGTAGATGGTGATGCTTACCCCATAGAGATAGTGTCACCATATCTTTAGGGCGAAGACAATGGCTCCTAACTCTAAGTCGTGAGTCGGGTAATTCTCCTCATGCTTTTTCAGCTGGCGGGAGGCATAAGCTACAACAACCCTTGCCATGCTGCATGAGTACGCATCCCATTCCTTTGCCTGATGCATCACAATATACCTCAAATCCCTCTGTGGCCTCTGGAAGAGTAAGGACGGGCGCCGAGGTCAATGAGTCTTTTAGTTTCTGAAATGATAACTCGCACTCGTCTGTCCATACAAACGGTGCATCTTTTTCTTCATCAGTGTAGTCATGGGCTTAGCGACTTTTGAGAAGTCCTTTACAAATCTCCGGTAGTAACCGGCTAGACCAAGAAAGCTCCTAATGTCGGTAACAGTCTTGGGTCTAGGCCATGATCGTACAACTTCTATCTTAGAAGGGTCAACTGAGATACCTGCGCTCGAGATGACATGACCAAGGAATGATACCTGATCTAGCCAGAATTCGCATTTGGAGAACTTCGCATAGAGCTGGTTCTCGCGCAGTGTCTCAAGCACTTTCCTCAAATGAATTTCATGTTCCTCTGCTGATTTTGAGTATACAAGTATGTCGTCGATGAAGACAACCACTGAAGTGTCCAACTGCTCACTGAATAGACGATTAATGAGGTCCATGAATTTAGCTGGTGCATTTGACAAACCGAATGGCATCACTGTGAATTCGTAGTGGCCATATCTGGTACGGAATTCCGTTTTCTCAATGTCTTGTTCTTTGATTGCAATCTGATGATACCCAGAATGGAGGTCAATCTTGGAGAAGACTGATGCTCCTTTCAGCTGATCAAATAGGTCGTCAATGCGTGGCAATGGGTATTTATTCTTGACTGTGACCGCATTCAACTCGCGGTAGTCAATACAAAGTCGGAGGCTACCGTCCTTCTTCTACACAAAGAGGACCGGTGCTCCCCAGGGTGATACGCTCGGGCGTATAAACCCATTGTCGAGAAGATCGCGCAACTGCTCTTTCAACTCTGTCATTTCGCAGGTGCCATGCGGTACGGTGCCCTAGCAATGGGACCGGTACCTGGCAAAAGATCAATTTCAAATTCAACCGCTCTCTGAGGTGGCATGCCGGGTAGCTCCTTAGGGAATACATCGGGAAATTCAGATACTATCGGTACATCATCACTGAACTCTGGATCTCTCTCCAGGTCTTGCACATAGCACAGATACACCTCTGGCCCTTTCTGAGCTCCCGGTACATAGCCATAGCAGATATGAGTGTGGTCGAAGGCTCTCTCGGTCTCTGGCGGTAAGATACAGTAACCCCAGAAGGACTCTTGAACAGCAAACGATGCTCGGCGCAGAGGATTCTACCCTTGTGCCGCTCCAACCATTCATTCTGATGATTAAGTCGAATCCCAATCCATTGAATTCGATGAAGGAAATGGGAAACGCTTCGTTTTTGATTTCGATGGTGGCTGATTAATGATAGTATTTGGTGCACTTTACTCGCTCCTCGATGAGAGAGGAAACATGAAGTTCGGTAGCCTCCGCATCTAGCCTTCAACCTTTCACACAAAGGATGGCGATACGAAAGTGTGAGAGGCGCCGGAGTCGAATAACACATTGGCATCAATGCCATTTACTGGGAATGTTCCCGTTAAGATAGTGCCGCTTCTGCCGGCTTGTGCTTCGGTGAGGATGCTCAGGTTACCTTCGGTACCGAGTCCACAACCTATTGGATTCACAATTGGATAAGTATTGATGGTGGACACAAGTGGAATTAAATCAACACTGCTATTTATTGATAAACCAACCATCATACATGCCGTGTCTCTAATACACGTTACTAAAACATTACATGATACTATGAATTTAATACTTTCTAAAGGTAAGGTTCAGGCGTCCTAGTTTCATGTGTGTGCATTGATTATTGTTGGCGGGTGCCGTATTCAACTTGATCTTGTTGATCCCGTGATACAGCATCCTAGAGTTTTCCACCCATGATTAGGACATCTCCTGATCACAATACAGTTTCTGTGCGAGGTCCACACGCTTCTGCTCGCTATACAAAAATACGGCGTCATCACCAATGGACCAAGACACTACGGGCACTCCTTGTTCAAGAGATTCCGCTGTCTCGTCCTTTTCTTGGTGTACCCAAGTCGTCCTTCTTTCTCATAGAAGTTAACAATACAGAGGTCCGCTTCAAGTGCGGGGATCGGATCATGTTCACATTGTTGTGCAAGTTCTACTGCTTGTGTGATGAGTGTCTGAAACTCTGGGGGTATTGTCGGTGGCGTTGCTCCATCTTGTGTTCGTGTCTCCTGGTATGTCTTGGTATAAGGATTCAAGTCCTTTCCCAAGCACATCATTTTCAGCT
The DNA here is from genome assembly GCA_023374045.1 of Limonium bicolor. Classification (NCBI taxonomy): domain Eukaryota; kingdom Viridiplantae; phylum Streptophyta; class Magnoliopsida; order Caryophyllales; family Plumbaginaceae; genus Limonium; species Limonium bicolor. The sequence goes on from CM041781.1 coordinate 97,722,919, forward strand.
TCATCTTCGCTCCGCCGGGGAATTCGGGTGTGTAAAATCCACCTTGACCCGTTCCTAGTCGTTGCATCGCCGAATGATTGAGATTTGTGCTTCGGGTGTCAGGTATCCCCTTAATAAGATCATACCTGGTCGGATGACCTGACACTGTTCATTGGTGTAGTAGTGGCTGGTGATGTGGATCTCTTCTTGGTTCAGGTTTACCGGTATCGTAACAGATACTAAAGCTTCCTATGGTTATAAATTTCGTCTACGGTGAGTACTAGTTTCAACTAATTCATTTCATGCTTAATACACACTTCAATTTATTCACTCATGCATTCACTCATATAGTTACTCTACTACTTAGACATGCTACTTCAAAGATTAAAGGTTTTGATTATTACCTGGGCCGGATTTATAACCGGACCATCACGGTCAATCACATGAAGGACAGGCTGCCTCTGAGGTGCGCTCCGCAGAGGTCCCCGCTATCCCTGTCCCTGTGGTGCCTGCTGGGCTGGTGCATCACCAGATGCAACCTCCTTGCCTTCCCTCTGCCTGTAGGTTTGATAGTTCCCTTTTGGCTTTGCATTCTCTGGGCACTTATTGGCCGTGTGTCCTGGTTTCTGGCAGTTGTAGCATTTGATCTCTCTCCCGTAGGAGTCCTTGCCGGGATGGTCTAGGTTGCACTTTCTGCACACATAGCTGCGGCCATCGGAGAAGGTTTGGTGACACCGGAGCCAGAACCTGAGGTTTAGAGAGTTAGCACATGTGTGCGTGGATATACTAAATATGGTACTTGTACGAATATGAATTAGAAATAGAAGTTTACCCTTAGGTGGGTATGATCTCAGTGGCTTTGCTGCCACGGTGCAGATTAACCAAGTTGAAGAAGCTCAACTGGTATGCCCTGCTCAGCATGGGCACTGCTCTCACATGGGAATTTCTTTTGGGATTGCTGAAAGAAATTTCCCTTCTTCTTTTTCCAGCTTTTACCCTGGTTCTGCTCCTCGCCATTGGTGTTCTTGTTGTTGGCCTTGCGCTTCAGCGCGGTCTCTTCATCCCTTAATTGGCAAGTGATTTCAACGCGAGAAGCCGCGTGATAACACTCCTGAAATCTCAGGTATTAGCCGGGATTCTCATTTAAGAAGGATAAGGAACAGATTCAAGGAATTCAAGGAATTTAAGGAATTGAAATGGTACTAAGGGTTAACCGATATTTACCTGAAGGGAGGTAAATCGTGTATAGCCCATACCGTACCGAAGGCGATGGCTCAGACCACCATAGAAGCGATTGACCAACACCTGGCCGGTGTATCCTAGATCAGGGAGAAGACGGAGAATGGAAAGTGAAGGTGCGGTAGTACTCATCCACAGACATCTTGTCTGTCATCTTCAAGGCATCTAGCTCTAGCCTTTTCTTAGTCTTTACGTGCTCTGGATAGTACTTGGATCGGAGGAGAGATGCGAAAGACTCCCAATCGAATGTGGGGTCGCTGACGTGCTCATGCTTGATTAGCTTCCACCAATCCATGGCTGCATCTTTTAGATAATAAGCAGCAACTCTGACTCGAACTCCAGCAGGAGCTTCAAGGGTTTCGAATGCCGTCTCCATCTTGGAGATGTAGGCTTCGAGCTTAGCCGGATCACTCTCGCCCCTAAAGCAAGGAGGGCGGAGTTCCGCTACAGCTTTTACCCAGTTCACTTCTCTGGGTGGCGGGGGAGGGATTGGTCCCGCATGGTTCTGTTGGTTTTGCTGGGTTTGTTGCATGGCTTGGATTACTTGGGGTAGCATCTGCGCTACCATGGCCGTGACGATTTCAGCTATCGTCTGCGTGCCGGGTCCGTCATTGCCCCCTCCTCTAGGGCGACCTGGACCACTTCCTGACATCTGAACATTTAGTAGTAGTTACATTAGGCTCCGCAAGATATGACTCAAAGGTCTTGAATTTAAATAAGGTATCGCTCCTAAGAACGTCAAGGGTATCCGTTGTTAACAACGGTAGTTCCTAGTTAGGTTTCTAAGTATCCGTCTTAAGACGGTTGAAATCCTAACTCGGTAATCCCCTATGCTCGGTACTATGGACATCAGAGTGTAACTACGCTCTGATACCACTTTTTGTAACACCCCAACCGCTAATCCTATGCTTACCGTCCAATCATCCCACTAATCCAGAGTTACTCGCAGTGGAAATACTATTTACTACGGTGGGTGATACAACGCCGCTAACCGCCCATACGACTAGCCAGGCTCATTCTACTTACAGTCACGGTCTGATGAACATAATATACCGAGCTACTATATTACTTACCAAAATACCATTAACCAAACACTTACATCAATGGATCACCGAGTATTAAAGTATATTTGATTACATCATTTCTAAGTTCCTAAAGAATGAGTTTCTACCAGCTACTCATCTATACCGATTCCCATTCTATCAAAATCCAAAAAGGTGTACCCCATGGTACACTGGCTAATCAAAAAGCTACAGCCGTGTACTACTTAGTACACCATTCACAATTCACCAATTACAATCCAAAAGAAATCAAAAGGAACGAGCTCTAACACTTCCCGGCCTTCATCCTTCTCTCGTACCTGCGTGTAGTAAAAATGGTGCCCCAAGGGGCTCAGCAAACGCTGCGTATAAACTCCGCATATACCGAGTGCTAGCTAGGGCACGCCGACTATTTGACGTCCACTAAACATGCGGTTCATTAATTTCATACATACATGCTTTACATACATCATACAATCATGCTCAATACATTACACATTCCAAGGCAACAATACAATAACACGCATCTTACTTACCTTCACAAGGTTAGCCAAATTATGCATCCGGGTTAATCGGAATGCTTTTACTCTTTTACTCATTACTTACTTTTCTAAATTACACTTACTTACTTTCATTTACTTTACTACTCATTCTTACTTACTTACTTATACTCAAGTTAAGTCTTCGGGACCTCCGGCCTGGGGACTACTCCGTCCCCCTCCGGGATTTACTTGACTCACCAATCCGGGATGCTACCCACTTAAGGGATTTAGGGGCCGCAGACCAGTTTAAGAGTCAGGAATCGGATCCAACCTCTTGTGTCTCCTCATCCTCATGCGTGGCCAAAACTATATCGGACTTCTACTCATTCCAATTTAATTACCAATTTAAGTTAGGATGGTTAGCTTGTTAGGAATAAGTTAGAAGTCCATTCATACAAATAATCGGTCACGATGCAATACAACATACATACACACATTCATTATCATCCATACAGTTTCATGAATTATACAAACTAAGATTTAAGAAAATATTCACAACATAAACACTACATATTCACAGTATGCATATTAACTCCGATTCGTGCATTTATCTTATTTGGTGATCAATTACCACACAACACACAAATCAGAGTAACCAAGATAGCATACGGGGCATAAGGAATTCATACTGTTCACTGTCGTACTTGTATCCCAACGTTCCTCCGGTGTTCACAAATCAAATCCTATTATATACATACGATGGAATGATTAATCTAACTATCATTAACCAAACACGATTACTCTTTTGTTTCCTAACTCATACTTACTATACCTTTACAATTCTTATACTTACATATGGTTTACTTACTCTTTATTACTTTCAAAACTTGTTTATACTCTTAATGACCTTTAAACATCCTTAATTAAGTCCTAATCATCTTATACTATCATTACCATTCACTCCCATACCTTATTACCCATTTAAAGTACGTATTTTACAAATTTAGGTTGGTCAGGGACCTTGTCCAGGTCTTAAGTCCCGGACCACCTCATTACCAAAGTCTCGGGCGTTTTTACTGGTATGGTCCGGGACCTTGTACAAGGGTCAAGTCCTGGACCCAAAGGGTTGGAAAGTCTCGGCCTATTTTCACACCATGGTCCGGGTCCTCTTACAAGGGGTAAGTCCCGGACCTATACTTTGACAAACTCTCGGCCTATTTTACAGGGGTGGTCCGGGTCCTTGTATGGGACTTAAGTCCCGGACCACCACCTGCTGTAACTCTCGGCTAGTTTTAATACCCTGGTCCGGGTCCTTGTACAGAAGGTAGGTCCCGGACCCTGCTACGAATTTGACAGATTTTCCAGTTTTCTTTGTCTGTTACAACCCAAACTTTGCCTAATAATTCCCCATTGTTCCTACACTTAATCCCACATATTTTAGCACCTAATTAGTCACCTAAACATGTTTAAATCCATTATCAACCCGTTACACCCTTTTATACTAATTCACTCACCCATTTTCTTAGTTTTTATTTCAGCACTTGCAATATTCTTCTAAGTTGCATTTTGCTACAGATTTTAACTCTCACCTTCTACATCTTTAGCTCCCTCTTATAATGTCATTTCTACAGTTTACAATACACTAGTTATCTCTCAAACCACCAACCAAACAGCTCTAACAAAAATCTGTTACAAGTACATGGTTCCACCTAGTTTCTAGTTTTCTTAAGTGTTCTAATTCTAGATAAATTTTGACATAACCTCCCCTAAAATCTTACATTCTCACCACATCATGTATTCACATTTTGTTACCCTTTTCACCTGTTTCAAAACAGCAATAATATACAAGCTCTCATACACCAATATCAACTACTAAACACTTCTTAAAAATTCCTGCACATAACCTCTAATTTCCAAATCTGTTTTGACAAGTTTTCAATGTCTTTTAAGGGTTTAAAAGCTTGTTTCCTCCTACACATTATACTACCACTATACTAACATTTTACAATACATATTTTCATTTCTATAATCTGTTACATGACCATTTACAAAGCTATACCAAGATGAGCTTAATTACCTTGTTTCCTTCTTCTAGATTTTCTTTCTCCTTCTTTCTTGCCTCTTCCTTCTCTCTTTCTTCTCCCTTTCCACCGGTTTTAGTAATCAAATTCCCCAATACTACAACATTCATATACACCATTTTAATACTAAACTAACCCTAAACATTATATAAGCTCTAATGTAAATTCTAGGGTTTAGGAATCTCATTACCTTCCAAGGGTTTATGAAGTACATGGAGCAGCTCAAGAAGGATCTTTCCACCCTTTCAAAAATGCCAAAATCGGCTGGGCACAAGAGGAGCAAACAAGAGTTTAGCTAGATTTTCGTTTTGCCCTTAAGGCTAGAAAAAGATGGAGTTTTCAAGAAGATTTTTAACTCACAAGAACAAGGAGAATGAGGTGGTTCTAATGGTGGTCTTGAAGCTCCAAATGGGGTATACCATGAAAACGAAAGTGCTCCTTTCCGGATTTTGAAAAGAGAGAATCGTAGCTCTTGATGAGAGGATTCCGATGGTGTAGTTTTTGTAATTTTTGGAAGAGGTTCATAGGGGTTACAAGAGGAGAGAAGTGAGTATTTTGTGTTGGTTTCTCAAGCTCCCATGGCTGTCGCCTGTTTGGAGAAGAAGAGGGAAAAAAAATTCAGAGAGGAGGAGGGCTTGTACGTGGGTGAGAATAGAATAGAGATAGGAGAGAGAGAGTGTGAGAGTAAAGTATGTTACTTTTTTTGATTTGTAATTGCTTTTGTCTTTTGTGAGTAAAGGGAAATAAAGAGAGGGTGTGAGGGGGATATGCAATCGGACACACCCAGCCCCCATGTGGGTTTTGAAATTCTTTTTACATTATTGGACAAATAAGTTTTGGTTATTTATGTTTCTACCCCACATCTTCCCGTTTTTGACAGTTTTTACTAATTTCTCGTTTTATTGATTTTATTGGTTCTAAAGCTTCACTAATATTTATTAATGATTATTTAGTTGACCAAAATTGTTACGAGTCTATTTGACCCGCTTAAAGACACGTTTTCCCGGTTACCTCGAAAAAAACGCGCTTTAATGTTCGTTAGTGTTTTAATCCATTTTAAGGATCCGTTTTCTTCGGGATTTGTTCCCTAATATTTATTTAGACTTAATTAAGCCTCTAAAATTATTTATTAGCCTAATTAATTACTGTTTTTAATTACGGGGTATTTCATTGATGACCCCCTTTGGGGGCTCCATATTTATTTGGAGGATGAGGATCGAGGAGGCGGAGAGGCTCTAGATTCTTAGGAGTTATGAAATACTTTTGATATATTTTGGATGCTGGCCCGGGTTGCGCCTATGCCCCGTGGCGTTATATTTTGGAAAACGTTTACATTACGGTGACAGTTTACAGTGGCAGTTTACAGTGATGGTTTGTAAATATTTATACTCGGTATATGTTGATGTATTTATGGTTTTTAGTTCTATGCTTGGGAGTCTGATCATCAGACCGGTACAATTGTATGTATTCTGCCTAGTTAGCCACGTGGGTGGCTAACGGCGTGTAACACCAAATCGTTTAGTTATCGTTTGGTTGTTTATTTCCGCTGCGATTTGGTTATTTGTTAAGTTCATAGTTGGGGTGTTACAAAAAGTGGTATCAGAGCGAAGTATCGCTCTAATGACTAGAATACCGAGCCTAGGAACATACCGAGATAGGAAACCTAACCACAGTTACCTAAGTGAGCAGAAGTGGAAAGGTAAACCACTAACTAAGTGTGGGAACACCTTAATGTCGGGAACACGTTAAAAACGTTGGAACCGATAAGTGTGCAAGCAAAATGCTAATGAATGTCCATGTGAATACAGATGTCAGGTCGACCAAGAGGAAGAGGCCGCGGGCGCGGTGTTGGCGATACGGGAGACCAGGGCGAGAACACTACGACGCAGGTTATGGCTGAGGCGAGTAGCAGCCGCCGTAGCCCAGATGGTTCCCCAGTTAGTGGCTGCGATGCATCAGTAGCAGCAGCAAGACGGTGCAGACCAACAAGGGCCACAAACGCAACCACAGCCGCGCGAGACCAACTGGGTCAAGGCGTTGGCGGATTTGAGACCACCGTCGTTTCTCGGGGAGACCGATCCTAGTAAGCTGGAGGCGTATATCTCCGAGTTGGAGACCGCCTACGAGACTTTGGATGTGCCTGCAGGAGCCAAAGTCCGTCTTGCCGCTTACTATCTGAAGGGTTCGGCAAGGAGTTGGTGGAAGCTTGTGAGAGAGGACAGGATGGCTGATCCTGAGTTTGGTTGGAGGGAGTATACGGCTCTGCTGCGAGCCAAGTACTACCCTGTACATGTGCAAGAGGCCAAGCGCCTAGAGCTGGATAGCCTGAGGCAGGGGGATAAGATGTCGGTTGACGACTACTACACCGCTTTCACCGACCTTATTCACCTGTTACCGGACCTGGGGTACTCGAACTGGGTGTTGGTAAACCATTTTTACAACGGTCTCAGCCACCGTCTTCACTATGGGATGGGGCCAGCTGAATACACTACCTTGCAGGTAATTAAAATACAGTGTGATGTGAATAAGTGTATACAAAAGTGAATGTGAATGTGAATGTGAATGTGAGTTTGTTAGTTTGTTTTGCGGGGCATGACTGACATCCTAAATTCAGGAGTGCTATCATGCCGCTGCAAAGGTCGAGATCACCGTCCGTCTGAGGGACGAGGAGACTGCGCACAAGTGCAAGGTCTCGAGCGAGGGCCAAAGCACGCAAGGGTACGGGGGAGGAAAGAAGAAGAATCCTTATCCCCAGGCCTAGAAAGGCCAGCAACAGGGTGGCAAGGCCAAGCCCATACCACCACCGTTGAGGAGAGCCGCTGAAGCTCACTTATGCCTATGCGGCTAAGCCCTTACGCTCTCACCCGCCCAAGGGTAACTAATTAATTCCGAATACTGAATTCAAGTGTGTATTGTTATATTGTGAAGTGTGTACTGAATGTGTGTTGTGTTAGCAGCCAGCACGGGCTCTGGACCGGAGCGCCACTGTAACACCCCAACCGTTAATCCTATGCTTACCGTCTAATCGTCTGTTAATCCTATCAGATCGCAGCGGAATTACTACTTACTACGGCGGGTGATACAACGCCGCTAACCGCCCATACGGCTAGCTAGGCTTACCTTACTTACAGTCACGGTCTGATGAACATAATATACCGAGAGCTACTAAAATATTACTTACCATTACCGGAATATAACATGCTTACAATTCTTGGATCACCGAGTATTTAAAGTATGTTCAATTACAACCTTTCAAGTTTACCAAAAGAATGAGTTTCTACCGGCTACTCATCTATACGAATTCACCATCCCCTTCTATATCCAAAAAGGTGTACCCCATGGTACACCGGCTAATCCAAAAGCTACAGCCGTGTACTATTTAGTACACCGATCACAATTCATTGTTTATAAACAAAAGAAACAAAAGAACAGGCTCTAACACTTCACAGCCTTCATCCTTCTCTTGTACCTGCTGTGTGTAGTAAAAACATCGCCCTAGGGGCTCAGCAAAAGCTGCGCATGAACTCCGCATATACCGCGTGCTAGCTAGGGCACGCCGACTATTTGACGTCCACTAAACATGCGATTCATTAATTTCACACATACATGCTCTTCATACAACATACATGCATTTACAATACATTATACGATTCAAGGCATCAATACAATAGTGCATAAAATACTTACCTTCACGATGTTAGCCAAGTTACGCATCCGGGTTAATCGGAATGCTTTTACTCTTTTACTCATTACTTACTCTTACTTACACTTACTTACTTTCATTTACTTTACTTACTCATTCTTACTTACTTACTTATACTCAAGTTAAGTCGTCGGGACCTCCTGCCCTGGGGACTACTCCGTCCCACCTCCGGGATTTACTTGACTCACCAATCCGGGATGCTACCCACTTAAGGGATTTGGGCCGCGGACCAGTTTAAGAGTCAGGAATTGGAGCCAACCTCTCATGACTCCGCATCCTCACGCGTGGCCGAAACTATATCGGACTTCTACTCATTCCAATTTAATTACCAATTTAAGTTAGAATGGTTAGCTTGTTAGGAATAAGTTAGAAGTCCAAGGTCAACACATTCGGTCACAGTACATTGCAACATTCATACAAGCATTCATATTCATCCATACATTTCATGAATTATACAAACTAAGATTTAAGAAAAATATTCACAACATACAACACTACATTTCCACAAGTATGCAGAGTAACTCCGATTCGTGCATTTATCTTATTTGGTGATCAATTAGCACACAACACACAAATCAGAGTAACCAAGATAACATACGGGGCATGAGGAATTCATACCGTTCACCGTCGTACTTGTATCCCAACTTTCCTTCGGTGTCACAAATCAAATCCTACGATATATATACAGTCGAATGATTAATTCTAACTATCATTAACTTAACTCAACTACTCTTATGTTTACTATCCATACTTACTAAGTCTTTACATTCCTATACTTACATTTTATTTAATTACTTTTGATTGCTTAACAATGGTATTCTCATGTATATATGTACATATGTATATGTGGGTATACATACATATATATATACATACTTACTATAGTTATACATTTTTTTTTGTAAGTAATGGGCCGTCCGACCCACCGTCCGACCCAAGCCCTAGGTCGGACCATTCCAGTAGGTTTACGTCCTCTAAAATTCTTCCCATCCGACCCAGCACTATTCCGTCCGACCCATACACCTCTGGGTCGGACCATTCCAGAAAGTTTCAGTTCCGTCGTCCAAGCCCTGTGCGACCCACGTCCGACTCACCCTCTGGGTCGGACGGAGTCAGAAACTTCGACGACGGAAAATTTTTTTGCCTGTCCGACCCATGTCCGACTCACGGCCCCGGGTCGGACCATTCCAGAATGTTTTATTTTCGTTGTTCAGGCCTTGTCCAACCCAGCGTCCGATCCAGGCTGTGGGTCGGACGGTAGCAGATTATGCTACATGCCTTATTTTTCCTTCCCAATTTCACCCATTGTTTCCCCAATCTTCCTACATACATCCTAACATGTTTTAGTACAATTTAGACACTCTAAATCATTTCCTAATTCATTACACAATTCTATACTAATTATATACACAATTCTCTAAGTTTCCATTCAACACTTACACAGTTTTCTTCCTTAGTGCATTTACTACAGATTTTTATTTTAACTCTCTCCATCTACAACTCCCTCTTCTAATGTTATTTCTATCACCTCTCATACACTACAACTACATTAACTATCTCTCCTAATATACCCTCTATCTATCTAAATCAAAATCTGTTACAACATGTTTTTCCACCTAGTTTTTAATTCACTAAGTGTTCTAATCCTTCATAAATTTTGATATAACCTCCCCTATAATTTTATACTCTCACCACATTGTTTACACTCACATTATGATCTATACCACTGTTTTATACACCATGTCAATATACAAACTCTCATACACAATTACCACTATAAACAACATTAAATTCCTGCACTCAAACATCCCAATCCCAATCTGTTTTGTAACAGTTTTTAAAATGTCTTTTAAGGGTTTAAAATATTATTATCCTCTTATACACTACTCTACTACACAATACCATTTTCATCCTAAATCCAAACTTCTAAAAATCTGTTACATACATATACATACAAGGCTACAAAATGAGTATCCTTACCTTGTTTTTCTTCTAGTTTTTCCTTTCTCCTTCTTTCTGCTTCTTCTTTTCTCTCTATACCGGTTTTGGTACTTCAACAAATCTAATATTATTACCCATACATACACACACATTCAATACTAACACTAACCCTAACATTATTTAAGCTTAATGTAAGTTCTAGGGTTTAGAATTCCCATTACCTTGCAGGGTGTAAGTAAAGCTTGGAATGGCTCAAAAACAATCTTTCCAACTCTCCAAGGAAGTCAAAATCGGCTAGCATAAAGAAGCAAGCAAGGGTTTAACTTCAAATTTCGTTTTGCCCTTAAGAGCTAGAAAAAGATGGAGTTTCAAGAAGATTTTTACCTTAAAAGAACAAGGAGAAGAAGGTGGTGCTAATGGTAGTCTTGAAGCTCCAAATGGGGCATACCCATAAAAACGAAAGTGTTGGTTTTCGAATTTTGGAAGAATAGAAATGTAGCTCTTGATGAGAGGATTCCAATGGTATACTTTTTATAATTTTGGAAGAGGTTTGAGGGAGTTTCAAGAGGAGAGAAGTGGGTGTTTTGTGTTTTGCTCATTCTTCCATGGCTGCCGGTTGAGGGAGGAAGAAAGGAAATTCAGAGAGTGAGGGGTGAGGTTTTACGTGAGTGAAGAGAATGTGAGGGGATAGGAGAGAGAATAGGTGAGTGGGGTAGTATAGTAGTTACTTTTTGCTTTTTATTGTTTTTGTCTTTAGTTAATGAGAGGAGAGTGTGAGGGAGTGTGAGGGGAGGGTCCCAATCGGGCAACACACAACCCTTATGGGTTTTTAAAATTGTATTCACAATATTGGACACACTAGTTTGGGCTATTTATGTTTTTACCCCACAACTTCCCGTTTTTGACAGTTTTTACTAATCTCTCGTTTTATTGATTTTATTGGTTCTAAAGCTTCACTAATGTTTATTAATGATTATTTAGCTGACCAAAATTGTTACGAGTCTATTTGACCCGCTTAAAGACACGTTTTCCCGGTTACCTCGAAAGACGCGCTTTAGGGTTCGTTAGTGATTTTAATCCGTTTTAAGGATCCGTTTTCTTCGGGATTTGTTCCCTCATGATTATTTATACTTAATTAAGCCTCTAAATTATTATTAGCCTAATTAATCACTATTTTTAATTACGGGGTATTTCAATCTACCCCCCTTAAGAAACTTTGCCCTCAAAGTTGCACAAGGTTAATAGTTTAGTAAGTCTACTCATTAGGCAACCAATTGCTCTAATGTGTCTTACTACACCTATGAGGTGTTTACTTCATTCCACATTGCAAACATACACAATTCATGCACAAGCACAATTCACATACACAATCCAACATTTTCAATTCATACCATTCCACATTCGCATTACACAGATACATTACACATTACACATACATACATACACATACCAAGTTCACTTGCACTACATGTGCCATACAAAAGTCTATTACAAAACCTACCCACTAAGCAATGCTTACCCCGAAGCAATGCAAAAGCAAAAGGGCTCTACCCCCCTTAAAAGGGGTACGACCCGTACCCGTATTGCTAAATACTAGACTCTCTAGTCTGTGAATAGCTGTGGGTACTTAGCCTTCATGGCATCTTCTAGTTCCCATGTCGCTTCTTTGACATCATGGTTTGACCATAGGACCTTCACCATTCGTATAGACTTATGACGAGTGTCTCTGGTCTTCCTATCCAGGATTCTTACTGGGGTTTCAAATATCGCATAGTCGGTTCGATGGATAGTCTCTCGGGCTCTAGCACATGAGAGGGATCGGCGATATACTTCTTGAGTAGTGACACATGAAATACATCATGGACACGCCCCAAGTCCTCAGGTAGTGCCAACCTGTAGGCTACGGATCCAACTCTTTCGGTGATGATAGCGTACGGCCCTACAAACTTTGGGCTTAGCTTGCCCTTTTGACCAAACCGGAAGACACCCTTCATAGGTGAAACGCGCAAGAACACTTGGTTGCCCACGGCGAACTCAAGGTCGCGTCGTCGCACATCCGCATAGGATTTCTGTCTATCTTGGGCTGCCTTCATATTAGCTCGAATCTGCTGAACTTCAGCTTGCACTTGCTCAAGATACTCCGGTCCTATGATGACCGCTTCACTCGACTCATCCCAACACAAAGGTATACGGCAAGGTCTACCGTATAGGGCTTGGAAAGGCGACATCTTAATCGAGGCGTGATAGCTATTATTATACGAGAACTCGATAAGATGAAGCTTATCTAACCAACTCCCCTGAAAGTCCAAGGCACATGCCCGAAGCATGTCCTCCAATGTCTGGATGGTCCTTTCTGTCTGACCGTCGGTCTGAGGATGGAAGGCGGTACTCAAATTCAGTTCTGTACCCAGCGCTTCCCGTGTAGCTCTCCAGTATCTCGAAAGAAATCTGGTGTCACGGTCAAATACAATTGTTTTCGGGACTCCGTGATGTCTGATAATCTCCTTGTCGAATAGCTCTGCGAGCTTCACTACCTTCCAGGTGTCCTTCATCGGTATGAATCTGGCAACCTTGGTAAGGCGATCGACTACAACCCAGATCATGTTGAGTCCTCCCCTGGATGGTGGGAGTCCTACAACAAATTCCATGGTGATATCATGAAATTTCCATTCCGGAACTGGCATCGATTGTACCATTCCGCCCGGTCTACGATGTTCAAATTTTACCTTCTGGCATGTTAAGCATCTCAATACAATTCTGTCACGTCTGATTTCATTCCAGACCACCAGAAGTACCTCTTCATGTCTTTGTACATCTTGGAGGCTCCTGGATGGACTGACAATGTGGAACTGTGTGACTCTTGCAGGATGCGATCCCTTAGCTCGACATTGCTTCGGGGGACGCATAGCCTGCCATTCAACCGAATCAAACCATCTTCGTGTAGCTTGAAGTCATACTTTTTCTTCTAAAAGGTACCATTCTCAATCTTTTGTCTGATTTCAGTTAGGTAAGGGTCGCTCAACTGAGCGTCTCGGACCTCGTCAACCAAGCTAGAAGAAGCGAGTAGCGAATGGAGCGAGTGTGCTCGACGACTCAGGGCGTCGGCTACAATGTCTGCCTTCCCTTCCTTATACTGCAGATTGATGTCATAGTCTGAAAGAAACTCCATCCATCTTCTCTGTCTCAAGTTCAGTTCTTTCTGAGTGAATACATACTGTAAGCTCTTGTGGTCGGAGTAGATGGTGATGCTTACCCCATAGAGATAGTGTCGCCATATCTTCAAGGCGAAGACAATGGCTCCTAGCTCTAAGTCGTGAGTCGGGTAATTCTCCTCATGCTTTTTCAGCTGGCGGGAGGCATAAGCTACAACCTGCCATGCATGCATGAGTACGCATCCCATTCCTTTGCCTGATGCATCACAATATACCTCAAATCCCTCTATGCCCTCGGGAAGAGTAAGGATGGGCGCTGAGGTCAATGAGTCTTTAAGGCTCTGAAATGATAATTCGCACTCGTCTGTCCATACAAACGGTGCATCTTCTTCATCAGTGTAGTCATGGGCTTAGCGACATTCGAGAAGTCCTTTACAAATCTCCAGTAGTAACCGGCTAGACCAAGAAAGCTCCTAATGTCGGTAACAGTCTTGGGTCTAGGCCATGATCGTACAGCTTCTATCTTTGAAGGGTCAACTGAGATGCCTGCGCTCGAGATGACATGACCGAGGAATGATACCTGATCTAGCCAGAACTCGCATTTGGAGAACTTCGTATACAGCTGGTTCTCGCGCAGTGTCTCAAGAACTTTCCTCAAATGAAATTCATGTTCCTCTGCTGATTTTGAGTATACAAGGATGTCGTCGATGAAGACAACAACCGAAGTGTCTAACTGCTCACTGAATAGTCGATTCATGAGGTCCATGAATTTAGCTGGTGCATTTGATAACCCGAATGGCATCACTGTGAATTCATAGTGGCCATATCTGGTACGGAATGCCGTTTTCTCAATGTCTTGTTCCTTGATTGCAATTTGATGATACCCAGAACGGAGGTCGATCTTGGAGAAGACTGATGCTCCTTTCAGCTGGTCGAATAGGTCGTCGATGCGTGGCAATGGGTATTTATTCTTGACTGTGACCGCATTCAGCTCGCGGTAGTCAATGCAAAGTCGGAGGCTACCGTCCTTCTTCTTCACGAAGAGGACCGGTGCTCCCCAGGGTGATACACTCGGTCGTATGAACCCTTTATCAAGTAAGTCACGTAACTGCTCCTTCAGCTCTGTCATTTCAGCAGGTGCCATGCGGTACGGTGCCCTAGCAATGGGACCGGTACCTGGCAAAAGATCAATTTCAAATTCCACTGCTCTCGGTGGTGGCATGCCGGGTAGCTCCTTAGGGAATACATCGGGAAATTCGGATACAATCGGTACATCATTACTGAACTCTGGATCTCTCTCCAGGTCTTGTACATAACATAGATATACTTCGTGGCCCTTTCTGAGCTCCCGGTACATAGCCATAGCAGATATGAGTGTGGTCGAAGGCTCTCTCGGTCTCTGGCGGTAAGATACGGTAACCCAAGAAGAACTCTTGAGCAGCAATCGATGCTCAGCGCAGAGGATTCTACCCTTGTGCCGCTCCAACCAATTCATTCCGATTATTAGGTCGAATCCCAATCCATTGAATTCGATGAAGGAAATGGGAAACGCTTCGTTTTTTATTTGGATTGTGGCTGATTGATAGTATTTAGTGCACTTTACTCGCTCCTTCGATGGGAGAGTAACCATGAAGTTCGGTAGCTCTTCCGCATCTAGCTTCAACCACTTCACAAAAGATGGGTGATACGAAGGTGTGAGAGGCGCCAGAGTCGAATAACACATTGGCATCAATGCCGTTCACTGGGAAGGTTCCCATTAAGATGGTGCCGCTTCTGCCGGCTTGTGCTTCGGTGAGGATGCTCAGGATACCTTCGGTACCGAGTCCACAACCTATTGGATTCACAATTGGATATGTATTGATGGTGGACACAAGTGGAATTAAACCAACACTGCTCTTTATTGATAAACCAACCATCATACATACCGTGTCTCTAATACACGTTACTAATAGATTACATGATACTCTGAATTTAATACTTCCTAAAGGTAAGGTTCAGGCGTCCTGGTTTCATGTATGTGGCATTGATTATCGCCGGTGGTGCCGTATTCAACTTGATCTTGTTGATCCCGTGATACAGCATCCTAGAGTTTCCACCCATGATTAGGACATCTCCTGATCTCAATACCAATTTCTGTGCGAGGTCCACACGCTTCTGCTCGCTATGCAGGAATACGGCGTCATCACCAATGGACCAAGACACTACGGGCACTCCCTGTTCGAGAGATTCCGCTGTCTCGTCCTTGTCTTCGTGTAACCCAAGACGTCCTTCTTTCCCATAGAAGTTGACGATACAGAGGTCCGCTTCAAGTGTGGGGATCGGTTCATGTTCGCGTTGTTGTGCAAGTTCTACTGCTAGCGTGACAAGTGTCTGAAACTCTGGAGGTATTGTCGGTGGCGTCGCTCCATCTTGTGTTCGTGTCTCCTAGTATGTCTTGGTATAAGGATTCCAATCCTTTCCCAAGCACATCATCTTCAGCTTCATCTTCGCTCCACCAGGGAATTCGGGTGTATAAAATCCTCCTTGACCCGTTCCTAGTTCGTTGCATCGTCGAATGATTGAGATTTGCGCTTCGGGTGTCAGGTATCCCCTTAATAAAATCATACCTGGTCGGATGCCCTGATACTGTTCGTTGGTGTAGTAGTGGTTGGTGATGTCGGTCTCTTCTTGGTTCAAGTTTACCGGTAGCGGATAACAGATACTAAAGCTTCCTATGGTTACAAATTTCGTCTACGGTGAGTACTAGTTTCAACTATTTCATTTCATGCTTAATACACACTTCATTTCATTTACTCATGCATTCATTCAAACAGTTACTCTACTACCTAGACATGCTACTTCAAGGATTAAAGGTTTAGATTATTACCTGGGCCGGACTTAGAACCGGACCCATCACGGTCGATAACATGCAGAACAGGCTGCTCTAAGGTGCACTCCACTGAGGTCCCCGGGATCCCTGTCCCTGCGGTGCCTGCTGGGCCGGTGCATCGCCAGATGCAACCTCCTTGCCTTCCCTCTGCCTGTAGCTTTGGTAGTTCCCTTTTGGCTTTCCATTCTCTGGGCATTTGTTGGCCGTGTGTCCTGGTTTCTGGCAGTTGTAGCATTTGATTTCCCTCCCATAGCAGTCCTTGCTGGGATGGTCTAGGTTGCACTTCCTGCACACATATGTACGGCCATTGGAGAGGGTTTTGGTGGAACCGGAGCCAGCCAGAACATAAGGTGTAGAGGGTTAGCACATGTGTGCGTGGATATACTAGATATGATACTGATACGAATATGAATTAGAAATAGAAGTTTACCCTTTAGGTGGGTATGATCTCAGTGGCTTTGCTGCCACCGGTGTAGATGAACCAAGTTGAAGAAGCTCAACTGGTTAGCCATGCTCAGCATGGGCGCTGCTCTCACTTGGGAATTTCTTTTGGATTGCTGAAGGAAATTTCCCTTCTTCTTTTTCCAGCTTTTACCCTGGTTTTGCTCCTCGCCATTAGTGTTCTTGTTATTGGCTTTGCACTTCAGCGCGGTTTCTTCATCCCGTAGTTGGCAAGTGATCTCAACGCGAGAATCCGCGTGATAACACTCCTGAAGTTTCAGGTATTAGCCGGGATTCTTATTTAAGGAAGATAAGGAAAAGGTTTAAGAAATTTCAAGGAATGGAAATGGTACCAAGGGTTAAACCGATATTTACCTGAAGGGAGGTAAATCGAGTGTAGCCCATACCATACCGAAGGCGATGGCTCAGACCGCCATAAAAGCGATCGACCAACACCTGGCCGGTGTATCCTAGATCGGGAAGAAGACGGAGGATAGAAGTGAAAGTGCGGTAGTACTCATCCACAGACATCTTGTCTGTCATCTTCAAGGCGTCCAGCTCTAGCCTTTTCTTTGTCTTTACGTGCTCTGGATAGTACTTGGATCGGAGGAGTGATGCAAAAGACTCCCAATCGAATGTGGAGTCGTTGACATGTTCATGTTTGACTAACTTCCACCAATCCATGGCTGCATCTTTCAGATAATAAGCAGCAACTCTGACTCAAACTCCAGCAGGAGCTTCGAGGGTTTCGAACGCCGTCTCCAACTCGGAGATGTAGGCTTCTAGCTTTGCCGGATCACTCTCGCCCCTAAAGCAAGGAGGGCGGAGTTCCGCTACAGCTTTTACCCAGTTCGCTTCTCTGGGTGGGGGGAGGGATTGGCCCCGCTTGAGTTTGTTGGTTCTGCTGGTTCTGTTGCATAGCGGTAATTACTTGTGGTAGCATCTGTGCTACCGTGGCGGCGACGATCTCTGCTATCGTCTGCGCGCCGGGTCCGTCAGATGTTTCTTCCCTAGGTCGGCCTCGACCTCGTCCTGACATCTGAAGATTTAGCATTTACATTAGGCTCCGCAAGATACGACTCAAGGGTCTTGAAATTTAAACAAGGTATCGTTCCTAAGAACGTCAAGGGTATCCGTTGTTAACAATGGTAGTTCCTAGTTAGGTTTCTAAGTATCCGTCTTAGGACGGTTTGAAATACCCCGAACTTAAATATAGGGATTAAAATTAATCTAATACGTATTAAGGGCCTAATGGTACCTAATTAATACTGGTAAGGAAAAATAAATCCAAAAGAATAAATAAACGCTTAAAAAGCGAAAAACGCTAAATAAGCGTTAAATAACCATAGGAGGTATGAGACCTCGGTTAGAGTATTATATGGATTCCAAAGGTTTAATAAGACCTAAATAATATATGGGAATGACTCCCGAAGAAAACGGATCCTTAAAATGGATTAAAGTCACTAATGAACCGTAAAGCGCGTTTTTCAAGGTAACCGGGAAAACGTGACTTTAAGCAGGTCAAATAGACTCGTAACAATTTTGGTCAACTAAATAATCATTAATAAATATTAGTGAAGCTTTAGAACCAATAAAATCAATAAAACGAGAAATTAGTAAAAACTGTCAAAAACGGGAATGTGGGGTAAATAAATAACAACATACAACTTATGTGTCCAATATTGTAAATAGAATTTTAGAAACCCATAAGGGCTGTGTGTTGTCCGATGGGGACCCTCCCCTCACACTCCCTCACACTCTCCTCTTATTAATAATAGACAAAAACAATAAAGTAAAAACACTCTCCTCACTTTATTCACTCACTACTCTCTCTCCTATCTCTATTCTCTCTTCTCTCACGTGAACACACTCACCCCACTCTCTCTCTTTTTCTTCTTCTTCTTCTACCTCTCAACCGATTTCCATGGTGAGTGAAATAAGAGAACCCACTCAAACCTCTCTTCTCTCCTCTTGTAACCCCCTCAAATCTCTTCCAAAAATTATAAAAAGTATACCATTGGAATCCTCTTATCAAGAGCTACATTTCCATCCTTTCAAAATTCGAAAACCAACATTTTCATTTTTATGGGTATGTCCCATTTGGAGCTTCAAGACCACCATTAGAAGGCCCTCCTTCTCCTTGTTCTATTGAGGTAAAAATATTCTTAAAAACTCCATCTTTCCGCCTCAAGGGAAAAACGAAAATGTAAACTAAAACCCTTGCTTGCTTCTTTATGCTAGCCGATTTTGGCCTTATTGGTGGAGTTGGAATTTTGTTCTTGAGCCACTCCAAGCTTCATTTACACCCTTGCAAGGTAATGAGAAAGAAGGAGAGTACAAGACTTAGTAAAACGAATGTTGGACTTGGGTATAGATGTTGTAATTGCTTGGAGATGTATTTGGGATGCTAGTAATGGTATGGGTAATAGGAGAGTATTGAGTGTTAGAGGTTGGAACAAAAATCTGTAGCATTGAAGGGTGGAAAAACTGTTGTAAGTATGGAAAGGAAGTGAGGAAATTGTGTAGGTTGTTTGATGGATTTAGTAATGGATTTGGTGGATGAATTAAGGTGATTTAGAATGTTTAAATAGTACTAAAACATGTTAGGATGTATGTAGGAAGATTGGGGAAGCAATGGGTGAAATCGGGAAAAGAAAATAAGGGTTGTAGCAAGGTTCTGCTACCGTCTGACCCAGAGCCTGGGTCGGACCGTGGGTCAGACAAGCCTTGAGTAACGACGGTAAACATTTCTGGAATGGTCCGACCCAGGGCCGTGGATCGGACGTGGGTAGGATAGGCAAAAAATTTCAAGGTCGAAGCTCCTGACTTCGTCTGACCAGAGTCTGGGTCGGACAGCGGGTCGGACGGAGCTTGGACGTGGGACCAAAACCTTCTGGAACGGTCCGACCCAGAGGGTATGGGTCGGATGGAATAGTGCTGGGTCAGACGGGGAGAATTTCAGAGAACGGTAATCTACTGGAATGGTCCGACCCAGGGCTTGGGTCGGACGCTGGGTCGGACGACCCATAACTTACAAAAAAAAAAAACTATAGGATGATAACTAGTATATATATATATATATATATATAGTATATATATATATATATATATATATATTATATGTATATGTACACCCACCTATACACATGTATATATATGTAAGTAAACCATGGATAAGTAATGAAAATAAAGTAAATGAAATATAAGTGTAAAGAATGTAAAGACTTAGTAAGTATGAATTAGGGAATGTAAGAGTAATTGATCTGAGTTCATGATAGTTAGAGTAATCATTCGATTATATGTATATCATAGGAACTTGATTTGTGAACACCGGAGGAACGTTGGGATACAAGTACAACGGTGAAAGGTATGATTTCTTCATGCCCTGTATCCTAATCTGGTTACACCGATTTGTGTGCTTATTTGATCACCTAAATAAGATAAATGCATGAATCGGACTATATTGCACTTACCTGTGCTTGACTTATGTTGTTCTTGATATTTATTGTCTTGGACACTAGTTTGTATAATTCATGAAATTTATGAATGACGATGAATGGTATTCGAATCTTGTATTGTACTTAAGTATTGTATTGTATCTTGTATAAATGAGTATTGAGCAATGTATTTGTGTATGTGGCTTGTATGAATGACTTCTGCTAATTCCTAACTACCTAACTCCTAACTTAAGTGAGTAAACTGGAATGAGTAGAAGTCCGATATAGTTTCGGCCACACGTGAGGATGCGGAGTCACAAGAGGTTGGCTGCAATTCCTGACTCTTAAACTGGTCCGCGGCCCAAATCCCTTAAATGGGTAGCATCCCGGATTGGTGAGTCAAGTAAATCCAGGAGGTGGGACGGAGTAGTCCCCAGGGCCGGAGGTCCCGACGACTTAACATGAGTAAGAGTAAGAGTAAGTATGTATGAGTATGAGTATGAGTATGTATGCGCATGTGTGAAGTAACGAGTAAAAGAGTAATCTCTACCCGATTAACCCGGTGGACCAATGAAGCTAACAAGTATTGTATATTGTGTATGTAATGTGTATGTGTAATTAAGAAAAAGGTAAGTATGTATTGGATGGTTTATATTGTACTTCTTGTATGTAATGAAGTGTATGTATGTGTGTATGTCTTGCGTAATGTATTGTAATATGTGTATAAGAGCATGTATGCATGTATGTTTGAATGAAAATGAACTGCATGTATTCGACCAAGTGGTCGGCGTACCCTCATTAGTACGAGGGGTATGCGGTTATCATGCGCAGCGAAAGCTGACCCCCTAGGGGGAACGTTTTTAGTGTGCAGGTACCCGAAGCGAATATGGTCAAGGTAAGAGACCGGAGGCACACCCTTGTAATTAGAAGCAAGTAGTTTGTGAAGAACGGGTAGTAAGTAGTCTCTTAGTGAGTACGTATGAACTTGGAAGAGGTATTATACTTGTATAAGGATCTTAGTAAACTCGGTATGTGGATTATATTGTATTGTACTTGAGTATTGTATCGAATGGAAGATTGTAGCACCTATTGGTATACGGAGTATGTATGGTAGATATGTAACACTCGGGATTCCGGTCCATCAGACCGATGCTGTATGTAGAAGAATTAGCCTTGTTAGTCACGTGGGTGACTAACGGCATTGTATCACCGACTGTATGTAAGTATGTATCCGCTGCGTGTATCTGATGTGTAAGGAGATTGGATGGTAAGCATTGTATTAATGGTAGGGGTGTTACAAAAAGTGGTATCAGAGTGAAGTATCGCTCTGATGACTGGAAATACCGAGGTTAGGAAATACCGAGTTAGGAATTAGAAGCTTAGGGCTAAGGGCTGAGTGTTAGCATTAGAGATATGCTAGTTAGGAACTACCGGTGAGTACCGGATACCTACAATACCAGTCCCGCCCGCCGCAAACCCCACTGTATAATTTGGGAAAGGACGCCAGAGAGAAGAAAAGCCATCTCATACTCGGGGAAAACCCGATCTGGAAGTTGTGAAGCAATCACACGGTAAACAAGAACTGTCATATGGTAGATTCCAGGAACTGGAAGTCCCGGAGATGGATCCCGGTTGAACCACAACACCGCATGTAATAGCGGTAGGATGAACACTCAAACCACGAGGAGGCTACAACTTACAACAGCATGGGGCGACGTGCTTAGCAGTCGCGAAACCTAGCTAGTCAACCAACAGCAGGAAAGAAGCACTAACCGTGCAACGGAATAAAAAAGGGAGCAGTAACGGAACCCGAGACACAAGTCTACAGGATAGTAATACTTGAATAATACCACCAACGGTATGCTAGCTGACGAAGGACATAGTCGGAAGCGGTTAACTCCAAAACTACGACGCCATTAAGGTTGCAATACCTGGCCAATATAGCTCAGACGCCTACAAGAACAACCATGAGATATAACCCAATAGGACTACAAGAGTAGTGCCTAAACAAGGAAGGCTCAGTAACCACCACAGATGTGTGGGAACGAGCCACAAGGAACGACACTAAACCAAATAGAGTGGGAATCTCCCAGGATTGGAGAAGTACCCAGATCTACGACAGCCATGTCTAGACCACCAAGAAGCTACCTAAGGGATCGAGTATACCAATTATAGATCGATAAGATCGAGGGAAGAGTCAACAAGACTATCAATTACCAGTGAAAACCATACCGTGACCGGTGTAGGTTTACCCAAAAACCACCAATACCACGCACTTGCCACGGCAAGTGCAGCAAGGACAGGAACATACAGAGGAACCCTAACACGTCACAAGTACATAGTAATGTGCTGTGACCATAATGAAACAATTACTGGATCACAAATCCTGACACTGAAAGAATGGAACCTTGGAAAGGCCTAACGGCCCGACCACTGTATTTAGAACATACCGGTCAGCGAGAAGCTCGACTTGGTCAAGACCTCAAACATGGCTATGTCATGAGAGACTTTAACACCGAACCACATTTTAAAACCCAAAAATTTTCTTTCAAAACCATAAACCTTCTTTTAAAACCTTGGATTTTTAAACCAGACCAACAACATTACGGTGAGTATCAAAGAATGATACACGAGGAGTTGACAAAAGAATACTTCACCTAGGCGTGTGACGAACACTACGAGTGTACCCGTTACGGGATGTGGGACAACCGCACTCCGAAGGAGCTTGCGGGCCTGACACGTAGTCGGGTAAGTGGTAACGTATCAACAAGGTACCCCACGTATCTATACATGTAGTGTGCGACACACGGGAAGTAGTCAATTCCGTTCTACGGACCATGAGTAAATTTTAACCAGAACAACTGGACACCACAGACAATCAAGGAGAAGGAAACTCAGTTAAGGAACAAGTGTAAGGAACTCAGAGAATCAATCGGAAGATAAGGAGTAAGGACTAAGAAGTGCAAAGAGCACAGACTGATAAGTATAGACATTGGGTATGTCTCAAAGACATCAAGCAAATATGTGACAGCTGGAAAGCATACCCAGTCTCAACATAGTAAGGCAGTTGCCTAACGTGAACACCACAATGCTCGACAAATGGGACAGAACTCCCAAGAGCAATCACAAGATCACCATAAAGTAAAATCCATTATTGGAGAGGATTTTGAACCTAGTCAAGAACACTAGGAGGAAATATAAATAGTCTACCCAAGAACGGGAGACGTTATAACTCAAAAAGGGATAACTCAAAATCTAATGCCACAAGGTGGTATAGTGAACCCAACATGTCATGAACATTAGCCGGATGTAACGGCATAACCAACAACACCCAGGAGCAATCCTTGAAGGGTGTCTGAATCAACAACAGACGAGCAAAGCGTCACGATAAGAGCATAAGAGCTAGAACAAACATTCGGTTAGGACACCGAAGGGATTTCGCATAACGGGAAATACCCTAAACTACAAAAGGCACTGGTTAGCACCAGATTGCCTAAGAATCTCCTATGAACGGAAGCGTGATGTCATGACTTACCACGGAACCCAGCAATACCTCCAACCTATGGGGTATACATGGAGTGGAAACATGTACAAGCAGCTTGCAAGGAGCATAGCTCGCAGCAATAAGGCTCAGAAGCCGTGAACCGAATACGTTATACAACTTAAACGGTTGCAAAACCGGCACCATTGGTTAGCAAGGCTTGCAAGAGATATTGTCTCATACGACAAGAAATCAACAACTGGACCATCAATTCAAACCCAACTTTATGAGTGGCTTGAACTGATGGCTATCTCAATGTCACTATCACTAGAGCACCAGTCTAGTATACAGTTGACAAGCCGTTAATTACCTTCTTGTCTTCTGTAGCAATTGTACACAGAGGCATAAGACTCAGGATAATGCCAACACTGGCCTAGTCCACATTTGGACACTACGAGAAACCCAAAGGAAGGTACCCCTCGTTAACCGAAGACCACAACGCGGTAATGATGTGAACCTTAGAAAAGGCTTCCATCTACTAACAATTAAGCCCACGCAATAGATATTGCCAAGGGGCGATGGAATAAGGAAATGAGATTTCCAAACCATTACGACTTAAAGGAGTAAGCATACTCCATATACACCCAAACGTGGTGGACCATTGCGTAAACACCAACATAGCAAACCTTGTTATTAGACCTATGAGTGGAGACAAACCCCTCAACAAGAACTTTCATTTATCAGTAATAGAACACTCTCAATTGGAGAACGGGACCAGAAAACCTTGAAGTTTCTTGGGATGTCCCGGTGATATGCATACAAGTGGAACTACACAGCTAGAGCCTATAACCAATGCTCAGCACTAGAAGACAATAATTGTCAAACAATCTATGTGAATACACATTGCACACCATGAATGAGCAACGCTCAAGAGAGCTTGTAACCCGGTAAATTGCTTTATCCTTGGTCAACCAAGATACTTGGTAAATTGTATCACAAATGATGATAGAATGTGAGGTAAGTTAACCTACACATAAAACCAAAGTGGAATAAGACATCTCCACATTGGGAAGATAATAAGTGTAACACCCCATCTAACATTAAACACATAACAACATTCTGCAGCGGAAAATATACTACTTCACATCACTTAACTCGTTGGTGTTACACGCCGTTAACCACTCACGTGGCTAACAAGGCTATTACATAAACATTGTACCGGTCTGATGGACTAGATTCCCGAGCGACTACACATTATTATCCCTTTCCATTAACAACAAACATACACATACCTTCCAACTGTACCGAGTATCTACAAACTGATGCCGATAACAACTTCGGTCTTACTACACCTACTGTATATATACAACTTAAAAGATTACCCATGTACAACGACTACCCCGTCCTACTCTCGAACGGCTTCCTGCTCTTTGTACCTGAAATAGGAAAAGAAGAGAAAGGGTGGCCCCCAAGGGGCTCAGCACCTTTGCTGGTATGGTAATCCCGCAGCCCACATGCTACCGGGCCACGCACAAATTTGTCGTCTTAGCATGCGGTTGATTATATTTAAATCATGCATGTAACTATAAACACACAACACATAACATTTCGCCTCAATGGGCTCAACAAACAGATAACATATCCATACTTGATAGGTCACTCATGGTATTCTTTAACCTTAGAGTGTTTCTCCTCTAATGGAGCTACTTCCTTAATAGACGACACTTACCCATTAATTGGGTTATCCTTAACGCCTCTTATCACAACTGGGATTCATATCCAAGATCCACACACTCCACAATTTACAACATATAACATTCCTCACATAACAAAAACAACAACACTTTTCACGTTTCGATGTGCACATGATAACATCGCAATAGGAATTGCATTACAACAACATCACATAACATAACGGGAACGGTCCTCTTAGGAACCGACCCAAACATAGTTAATTCACTGGTGAGCCTAGAGAATGGTGTCACCCTCATGGTAAGCTCGTTATACAACAATAACAACACTCATTACCGTCCTAATAGTCGGACGAGTAACTTAAGTTAAGATGGTTCGGGTTTGGAGGCCCGAACACACCACACAAACACATGTTCCCCCTAAACCGATCATAAGTCAGAATAGCTAAGCTTTGGAATAAGCTCATGGGAGATCATAACCCGTGAGGGAAACAACCATAACAGAGAGAAGGGTAAGGCTAAGAAGGATACCCACTCCCAAACAACGCGCGACCGGCCAAACCGGATTCCTCACCACTGTTATTACATACTTACTTTAAGATATTAGTTAGAACCCCACTATGGAGTCTATCACATCTACACACCATACAGTATTACAACTGGGTTAAACACACAAGGGAGATCCCTACATTCACATACACATATCACACAATTAACACACGCATAGCTGTGGTTAGAACGTCCCATGGTTCGGGTCGTTTAATCCGAATACCGAACTCTCATGTGATCCTAGACTCAGTTAACTAAGGTTAACACTTCCGAGGTTAAATGGTATCGGAGTTGAACACGCCACATAAATGAATTACTGTAAACTCATTACATGTTTTATCTTACAACGTGGCAAACATACAGAAAAACACATTGGCATACAAGCCGGTGTAATCCGGTAGGACGCAGGTTGCAAGAAAACCATACCTGTCACCGGAGTCCACTTTACCATGTCCACTTATGTTCCTCGAGCAATTCTCGAACAACTGACAACATTACATGTATTTTATTAACATCGGGGTAACATGATTGTTTAAAGTCTAATGCTTATAACTTTTCCCCGTTAACTTAGTTACATAACTTCACTTTTTAACTTGTTTTACTTTTACATTTTAATACAACCTTTCCCCCACTAAATTGTCATTATAACTCACTTAACATGTCCTTAACATTCTTATAACATCATTACTTAGTAATCACCATTTTTAGGCAACTTTTCCCACCTTAAAACAAAGTTTTTGGTCCATACAGTGGCCTGTCCGAACTTGTGTCCGGACTTCCCAAGTTCGGACACAAGTCGAGACTCAAAACTGAATACAGACGCTTGTCCGAACTTGTGTCCGGACTTCGGAAGTTCGGACATGGTCGAGGAAAATTAAATGAAGAAGCAGGTACGTCCGAACTTGTGTCCGGACTTCCCAAGGTCGGACACAAGTCGAGACTCTGAAAATTTTTACGCAACAGGCCTGTCCGAACGTCCATGTCCGGACGGATGTTCGGACAAGGCAAAACACTCATTTTCTAAGCCTTTAAGCACTTAACCAATTTCACCAAACTTCTCCTAAAGCCTCATAATGTTTCCTAACATCATTTGGTACACTCACACCCTCTTACAACATCCATAAAACTCATTTTCTATCTCCTTAATCACTTACTAACACTTATGATATTCTCCTTAGGTTTCTAAGTGGTGTTCCATACCTGTGATAACCACTATGCCAAAACCCTTTTTACATCTTTAAACACCATAATGCATGCTTCTTCCACTAGTTGAACACTTAAACATTCTCAACACTTCCAAACTCACCAAAACTCTTTTTTAAACACTTAGAACTTCTTATACATTATCTAAATTTGACATGGGTTCTTCTAGCACATTTCTATACCCAAGCACATAGCTTTCACCATTAGACATTCAAGAACACCTAAAATCCACCAAGAGTATTCTCACACACAAACACCTAGGTTTTCACCCTTTTACAACCAAAAACACTTAATCATTTAATGCACATTCCTTACACACAAACATATTGTTTTTCCTCCTTTAACCATCCAAGACACTCATCTTCACAAAGAATGTTCTTTACACACCTCTAAATTCTCAAACTACACTACATCACAATATAGTGCATAAACTTAAATTGCTTGGCACTTAGGCCCTTAAATAACATGGCTCTTAGGCCCTTAAATTGCATAAACCTTAGACATTGAATTTCCACATAGTATATTGCCTTTAACCTGCAAATACACTCAACATCACATATGCTCCTTAATAGTTTCCTTGAGAGCATTTTCTAGGTCATTCACCTTTGGCTCCTTAGGTATTTTATTAAGCAAATCAAGCTCATTTTCCTAAGGCATTTAAACTACATTGAGATAGCTTGTTTACCTCTTTTTCCTCACAAACTTCTTTCTTGTTTCCTTGTAAAACCGGTAGGGTAGGGTGTTTGGTTGTTTGTCAACTTCTAAACAATGTACAAATAATAGAATGAGTATTCAAGCATTATGCTTCATCTATTGTAAACCCTAGTTACATATATTGTTTTAAGGTATTAAAATGATTGTTTTACCTTGAAATGGAAAGAGAGCTTGAATAAGTATCAAGAGCGGACTCCTCCTAGCCCTTGGAAGATTCAAATGGAGCTAAAACAAGCAAGGTGAAAACACCATTGTGAGGTGAATTTTCGGACAACACAAAACATGAAGGAAACATCATTTCTCTTTGAGTTTCCTTACCTTGAAGCAAAGGAGAACAACAATATGTGAAAAGATGAACTCAAGCTCCATCAATGGTGAATCTCCTTGGCACTGAAATGAGGCTTTTGAAGATTTGAAAAGATAGAAGTGTAGAGCTTGCTCCAACTAGAAGAATGATGGTCTTGAAATTGAATTTGGACCATGGAGCTAGGAGTTACAAGAGATCAAAGATGGAGTTTGGTGTGGTACTATTGCAAACCGTAGAAGAGAGCATGAAGGGAGAAATAACTGTGTGAAATGAGAAGGAAGAAGAGAATGAGAAGGTAAGTTTGCTTTTGGAAGATATTTATGTTATAAAGTAACTTTCTTCCTTTACTTACTTTTCTTCCTTTCCTTAATTGATTTCTTTTACATGTTGGTGACTCACCATAACAAAAACCGGCCCCCATTAGTAGTCTAGGGGTATGACAGTCTTAGTTGACCAATTAAATTACTTATAACAACATATGTTACAAACTAGCTTATTAAAGTTACGATTCACTAAAACAAGGCACATAGTTGTGAAATTTTGATTTCCCATTGATATAGACTTCCAAATGTGATACTATATAGTACACATGTTAATTAAAGAGTAATGATGGACATTTAGCCATTCAAAACTCATTTATAAGACAATTTTTCAAAAATGTGCTTTAAGACTCCTTAAAGCACATTTTGTGTTTTAACTTGTTTTCAAGCTTGGTTTTCTTTAATAATTGATTTAATATGTTCATTAACATATTTATAAGGTATAGGTATGACCATTAGGTCTTATAAAAATTATCCCAAGCTTAGAGCACATTTTTGCTCTTATTGACTTTAAGGTATTATCTTGTGTTCTGTTTGGTTTAATTGTCTACCAAGGTTTCCTAAGGACTTAATTTGCCTTATTAAATCATAATTGAATATCGTTAAGTCTTGGTAGGCTCTTTGGGTCCTAACCAAGTTCACTCCAAGCTTAGAGCATGTTTTTGCTCAAACTGTATCTTAGTGTTTTATTGCATTTTACTATGGTTTAAATTGTTCACTGATGTTTCTAAGGCACTTTTTAACCTTTACATACCATAGTTTAAATGTTTAACAACATATCAAGGTTTGGGGTATTTCAATAAGATTGCCGTATGCTACGACAACCGTCATACACACAAACACAGGAAACTCCTAGTGTATGTACACCAGATGGAAATGGTGCCAATGATAATGGCAGTAAGTAAAGAGGAACTACCACAGTAACAGAAACAGTAAAAACAATGTTGTACAATGAGTAAGAATACGGTGCGCAACAAGCGACCACTATGAGGAAGTGACAGATAATGACACGGAGTATAAGTATGAGAAGACAGACAGAAATATTCCTTCCTATCACATCAGTGACTTACTGTCAAGCGTTTACGCCTCTGCACTCTGTATGACTGAGTGTTTTGGCATTGCACTTGTTCAGCTAAGGATCTAATGAGATGGCTAGGGATATAGAGAAGGTAAACCGTAGTAAATCTTTCCTTTCACCACGAACATGGCATAAGCCAGTCAAGCAAGCTTAGCAACATACAGTGCGGCCTAAGGCCAAAGAAGCACGAAGAGTGTACAACACACTAGTAATCACAAGATGTGAATTCCATTGGAATATAAGGTGAAAGAAGATACAAGAAAGTCACAAGGACCGACACATAGAAAATGCAAGGTCATACAAGTAAAGGACACTTGTACTGAACCAGAAGAACTGGTATAATTCAGAAGCTATTGACAACAGAGAAAGCACTACAGTTAAGTGGCGACTTAACCTCGTCTGACAATAACTCAGAGGCACTTAACGAATAATCGTAGAAGCACGAATAGCATGTGCAGAAGATTACCAGAGAGCTCGTTATAAATCTTAAACTCATTGAGTTCAAACACGGTAAAAGAATACCACATTTGTTTAATAAACCTTATGCCCATAATAGACGGATAAAAGGTGATGTGTAACACGTTAAGGATAACAAGAAGGGTGGATAACCCAAGTTATCAGGGTCGCGCAGCAGAAGCTAGTGGGCCCTAGCTAGGAGATAATATACCTAGTAAGTATAGCAAAATGGCTATTAATGCCTTGAAGCCTAATAGGCTAGAACTGAATTAATGATGAGTTAAATAAACTCATATATAAGTCATTGGTGCAAAGACTAAACCATTGGTATGGTTAAGATCCCTTTGACCAAAGCATATTGTATAGTATACGGTAGTGAAGCTAAACGCTTCAGTTTGCCCAGACTGAATAAACCAAAGTTTAATAATAATAAAATATGGTAGATTACGTGGGCGTAATCCCTTTTAAGGGGGGTAGAGCGAAAACCGCTTAATGTAAGTTTTGTGGATAAAACACATAAACCATAATGTGCATAGCACAAATGAGAATCAAATTGATGATTGATACTATGTTAAATAAACATAAGTACTCATTCATATTGTAATTATGGTAACTAGGCATTAGACATGCAAATACCATAGGAGGAATATACCCATCTTGTAACACCAATGTGAGAGTATTAGTAAAAGAAAATAATGAGTAGTGGACGGAGCTCCACAAGTATTGTAACCTTTGAAGAAGTAGTACGAAATGAATGAGGATAGTAGATGAATGAAGTTTATGAGTAGTGGAATCGTAAGTAAAATATTTGAAACAATTGAAGTGAAGTCAACTAAATCTTATAAGTGTAGTATTCCTTAGTTAGAATATAGGAGATGATGGTGAGTAATGGATGGAAGTAGTGAAGGTTGATGAAATGAGCATTAGGTATTGAACCATGGAGTGAAGCATTCGGGAAGTAGAGCGAGGATGATCGATGGAGTGATTCCATCCTTTGGAGATGTATGAATTCGTATCACGACTAGAAAGAGTAAAAAGATAGAAAATGAAAACAACTATTAATTTCTTGCTTGAAACTGATGTGGGAAGTCGAACTTGATCCTGATCAGATCAAGGGAAACCAAACACAAATTGGGGTGGAAAGATAGTTCAACACTGGTGCTGATCACATCAAGGTCGAACGATTCTTGAAGCTCCCCTCAAGTGGTCACAAGAATCACGAATAGGATAGAAGTAATGAATGTAACTTGGAACTTGGAGTTGTATGTTTTAGAAGGATTTCTATGTAGCCGTGGGGAAGGATTTTCCATAGACTGGAGACTAAGTATTTGTTGGAAGCTGGTACGGGAGAAGATAGTAGTATATTACGTTGTATTATTCCAAGGGCAGCGGGACATAGACGAGTCCCGTGTCTAGATGACCTGAGTGCCTGCGGGATTGTATGTGTATTGCATGGCTTTGGGGATAGCTTTGCATTGTATGTATGTATAAATTTTGTAATAAGGAACCGGATGGTTGGTAGTAATGCGGATTGGAGTAATTATAGTACATTGGTATGGTATGGTATGTAGAGACCCTGAGTAATGGATTTGGGAATTGTAAGGAGGAAGAAGGTATGGCTTTGGTATTAGACACGTAAGAATGAGTAAGCATTGTAAACCTATAACCTCGAACAACTTTGAGGACAAAGTTCTTAAGGCGGGTAGATTGAAATACCCCGAACTTAAATATAGGGATTAAAATTAATCTAATACGTATTTAAGGGCCTAATGGTACCTAATTAATACTGGTGGAAGGAAAAATAAATCCAAAAGAATAAATAAACGCTTAAAAAGCGGAAAACGCTAAATAAGCGTTAAATAACCATAGGAGGTATGAGACTTCGGTTAGAGTATTATGTGGATTCCAAAGGTTTAATAAGACCTAAATAATATATGGGAATGACTCCCGAAGAAAACAGATCCTTAAAACGGATTAAAGTCACTAACGAACCGTAAAGCGAGTTTTTCGAGGTTACTGGGAAACGTGGTCTTTAAGCGGGTCAAATAGACTCGTAAAAATTTTGGTCAACTAAATAATCATTAATAAATATTAGTGAAGCTTTAGAACCAATAAAATCAATAAAATGAGAAATTAGTAAAAACTGTCAAAAACGGGAAGTTGTGGGGGTAGAAACATAAATAACACAAACTTATGTGTCCAATATTGTAAATAGATTTTAGAAACCCATAAGGGCTGTGTGTTGTCCGATGGGACCCTCCCCTCACACTCCCTCACACTCTCCTCTTATTAATAAAAGACAAAAAACAATAAAGTAAAACACTCTCCTCACTTTATTCACTCACCACTCTCTCTCCTATCTCTATTCTCTCTTCTCTCACGTGAACACACTCACCCTCACTCTCTCTTTTTCTTCTTCTTCTACCTCTCAACCGATTTCCATGGTGAAATAAAAGAACCCACACAAACCTCTCTTATCTCCTCTTGTAACCCCCTCAAATCTCTTCCAAAAATTATAAAAAGTATACCATTGGAATCCTCTTATCAAGAGCTACATTTCCATCCTTTCAAAATTCGAAAACCAACATTTTCGTTTTTATGGGTATGTCCCATTTGGAGCTTCAAGACCACCATTGGTCCTATTGAGGTAAAAATATTCTTAAAAACTCCATCTTTTCCTAGCCTCAAGGGAAAAACAAAAATGTAAACTAAAACCCTTGCTTGCTTCTTTATGCTAGCCGATTTTGGCCTTATTGGATGAGTTGGAATTTTGTTCTTGAGCCACTCCAAGCTTCATTTACACCCTTGCAAGGTAATGAGAATTCTAAACCCTAAAACCTACTTAAAGCTTAATAATAGCTAGGGTTAGTTTTTAGTGTATTGAAATGTGTATGTATACGGGTTGTAGAGTAGAGAATTTGTGTTTGCTAAACCGGTGGAGAAAGAGAGGAAGGAAGAAGAAAGAAAGAAGGAGAAAGAAAATCTAGAGGAGAAACAAGGTAAGAATGCTCTTTTGTGTAGCCTTGTATATATGTGTAGTAACAGATTTGTATAAGTTTGAATTTAGTAATGAAAATGGTATTGAGTAGTAGAGTAATATATAAGAGAATGTAAGTGTTTTAAACCCGTGGAAACAATTTTAAAAACTGTTACAAACTAGCTTGGGAATGAGATGTTGTGCAGGAATTCATGGTAGTGTTTAGTGTTGGAAATTGTATATGAAAGCCTTGTGTATTAATGTTGTTGAAAACAGGTGAGATGATGATAATGGGTGAATAAACAGTGTGGTGAGAGTGTAAAAATGCAGGGGAGACCATGTCAAAATTGGTCTAGGAATCTGGGGACTTAGTTGTGTAAGAAGAGGAAACAACCTAGGTAGTAACAAGGTGTACTTGGAGAGCTTAGAGTGCAGTTAACCACTTTGTAACAGAATTGAAAAGGAGTTGAGTGGGAGAGAAGAACTAGGATGTAAAGGAATGCATTTTGAATGCTAGGAGTAGCATTAGTTGAAGGAATGTTGGAGGATAGAGATTAAGGTGAAAATCTGTAGCAAGAAGTATTGGATTTCATTGGAGGAATTAGGAAGAAAGAGAGTACAAGACTTAGTAAAACGAATGTTGGACTTGGGTATAGATGTTGTAATTGCTTGGAGATGTATTTGGGATGCTAGTAATGGTATGGGTGATAGGAGTATTGAGTGTTAGAGGTTGGAACAAAAATCTGTAGCATTGAAGAGTGGGAAAAACTGTTGTAAGTATGGAAAGGAAGTGAGGAATTGTGTAGGTTGTTTGATGGATTTAGTAATGGATTTGGTGGATGAATTAAGGTGATTTAGAATGTTTAAATAGTACTAAAACATGTTAAGATGTATGTAGGAAGATTGGGGAAGCAATGGGTGAAATCGGGAAAAGAAAATAAGGGCTGTAGCAAGGTTCTGCTACCGTCCGACCCAGAGCCTGGGTCGGACCGCGGGTCGGACAGGCCTTGAGTAACGACGGTAAACCTTTCTGGAATGGTCCTACCCAGAGCCGTGGATCGGACGTGGGTCGGACAGGCAAAAAATTTCAAGGTCGAAGCTCCTGACTTCGTCCGACCCAGAGTCTGGGTCGGACAGCGGGTCGGACGGAGCTTGGACGCGGGACCCGAAACCTTCAGGAACGGTCCGACCCAGGGTATGAGTCGGACAGAATAGTGCTGGGTCGGACGGGGAGAATTTCAGAGAACGGTATCTACTGGAATGGTCCGACCCAGGGCTTGGTCGAAGCTGGGTCGGACGACCCATAACTTACAAAAAAAAAAACTATAGGATTATAACTAGTATATGTATATATATATATACATATGTACACCCCCCTATACCATGTATATATATGTAAGTAAACCATGGATAAGTAATGAAAGAAAGTTAATGAAATATAAGTGTAAAGAATGTAACGACTTAGTAAGTATGAATTAGGGAATGTAAGAGTAATCGAATTGAGTTCATGATAGTTAGAGTAATCATTCGATTATATGTATATCATAGGAACTTGATTTGTGAACACCGGAGGAACGTTGGGATACAAGTACAACGGTGAAAGGTATGATTTCTTCATGCCCTGTATCCTAATCTGGTTACCCCGATTTGTGTGCTTATTTGATCACCTAAATAAGATAAATGCATGAATCGGACTATATTGCACTTACCTGTGCTTGACTTATGTTGTTCTTGATATTTATTGTCTTGGACACTAGTTTGTATAATTCATGAAATTTATGAATGACGATGAATGGTATTCGAATCTTGTATTGTACTTAAGTATTGTTTTGTATCTTGTATAAATGAGTATTGAGCAATGTATTTGTGTATGTGGCTTGTATGAATGACTTCTGCTAATTCCTAACTACCTAACTCCTAACTTAAGTGAGTAAACTGGAATGAGTAGAAGTCCGATATAGTTTCGGCCACGCGTGAGGATGCGGAGTCACAAGATGTTGGCTGCAATTCCTGACTCTTAAACTGGTCTGCGGCCCAAATCCCTTAAATGGGTAGCATCCCGGATTGGTGAGTCAAATAAATCCCGGAGGTGGGACGGAGTAGTCCCCTAGGGCCGGAGGTCCCGACGACTTAACATGAGTAAGAGTAAGAGTAAGTAAGTATGTATGAGTATGAGTATGAGTAGTATGCGTATGTGTGAAGTAACGAGTAAAAGAGTAATCTCTACCCGATTAACCCGGGTGGACCAATGAAGCTAACAAGTATTGTATATTGTGTATGTAATGTGTATGTGTATTCGGAAAAAGGTAAGTATGTATTGGATGGTTTATGTTGTACTTCTTGTATGTAATGAAGTGTATGTATGTGTGTATGTCTTGCGTAATGTATTGTAATATTGTGTATAAGAGAGAGCATATGCATGTATGTTTGAATGAAATGAACTGCATGTATTCGACCAAGTGGTCGGCGTACCCTCACTAGTACACGGGTATGCGGTTATCATGCGCAGCGAAAGCTGACCCCCTAGGGGGAACATTTTTAGTGTGCAGGTACCCGAAGCGAATATGGTCAAGGTATGAGACCGGAGGCACACCCTTGTAATTAGAAGCAAGTAGTTTGTGAGGAACGGGTAGTAGTAGTCTCTTAGTGAGTACGTATGAACTTGGAAGAGGTATTATACTTGTATAAGGATCTTAGTAAACTCGGTATGTGGATTATATTGTATTGTACTTGAAGTATTGTATCGAATGGAAGATTGTAGCACCTATTGGTATACGGAGTATGTATGGTAGATATGTAACACTTGGGATTCCGGTCCATCAGACCGATGCTGTATGTAGAAGAATTAGCCTTGTTAGTCACGTGGGTGACTAACGGCATTGTATCACCCACTGTATGTAAGTATGTATCCGCTGCGTGTATCTGATGTGTAAGGAGATTGGACGGTAAGCATTGTATTAATGGTAGGGATGTTACACGGTTGGAATCCTAACTCGGTAATCCCCTATGCTCGGTAATATGGACATCAGAGCGTAACTACTCTCTGATACCACTTTTTGTAACACCCCAACCGTTAATCCTATACTTACCGTCTAATCGTCCTGTAAATCCTATCAGATCGCAGCGGAATTACTACTTACTACGGCGGGTGATACAAAGCTGCTAACCGCCCATACGGCTAGCTAGGCTTACCTTACTTACAGTCACGGTCTGATGAACATAATATACCGAGCTACTAAAATATTACTTACCATTAACGGAATATAACATGCTTACAATTCTTGGATCACCGAGTATTTAAAGTATGTTGAATTACAACCTTTCAAGTTTACCAAAGAAGAGTTTTCTACACCGGCTACTCATCTATACCAATTCACTATCCCCTTCTATATCCAAAAAGGTGTACCCCATGGTACACCGGCTAATCCAAAAGCTACAGCCGTGTACTATTCAGTACACCGATCACAATTCATTGTTTATAAACAAAAGAAACAAAAGAACAGGCTCCAACACTTCACAACCTTCATCCTTCTCTTGTACCTGCGTGTAGTAAAAACATCGCCCTTAGGGGCTCAGCAAAAGTTGCGCATGAACTCCGCATATACCGCGTGCTAGCTAGGGCACGCCGACTATTTGACGTCCACTAAACATGCGATTCATTAATTTCACACATACATGCTCTTCATACAACATACATGCATTTACAATACATTATACATTCAAGGCATCAATACAATAGTGCATAAAATACTTACCTTCACGATGTTAGCCAAGTTACGCATTCGGGTTAATCGGAATGCTTTTACTCTTTTACTCATTACTTACTCTTACTTACACTTACTATCATTTACTTTACTTACTCATTCTTACATACTTACTTATACTCAAGTTAAGTCGTCGGGACCTCCGGCCCTGGGGACTACTCCGTCCCACCTCCGAGATTTACTTGACTCACCAATCCGGGATGCTACCCACTTAAGGGATTTGGGCCGCAGACCAGTTTAAGAGTCAGGAATTGGAGCCAACCTCTCGTGACTCCGCATCCTCACGCGTGGCCGAAACTATATCGAACTTCTACTCATTCCAATTTAATTACCAATTTAAGTTAGAATGGTTAGCTTGTTAGGAATAAGTTAGAAGTCCAAGGTCAACACATTCGGTCACAGTACATTGCAACATTCATACAAGCATTCATATTCATCCATACATTTCATGAATTATACAAACTAAGATTTAAGAAAACATATTCACAACATACAACACTACATTCCACAAGTATGCATAGTAACTCCGATTCGTGCATTTATCTTATTTGGTGATCAATTAGCACACAACACACAAATCAGAGTAACCAAGATAGCATACGGGGCATGAGGAATTCATACCGTTCACCGTCGTACTTGTATCCCAACTTTCCTTTGGTGTCACAAATCAAATCCTACGATATACATACAGTCGAATGATTAATTCTAACTATCATTAACTTAACTCAACTACTCTTATGTTTACTAATCCATACTTACTAAGTCTTTACATTCCTATACTTACATTTTATTTAATTACTTTTGATTGCTTAACAATGGTATTCTCATGTACATATGTACATATGTATATGTGGGTATACATACATATATATATGCATACTTACTATAGTTATACATTTATTTTATTTTTTGTAAGTAATGGGTCGTCCAACCCACCGTCCGACCCAAGCCCTGGGTCGGACCATTCCAGTAGGTTTACGTCCTCTGAAATTCTTCCCGTCTGACCCAGCACTATTCCGTCCGACCCATACACCTCTAGGTCGGACCATTCCAGAAAGTTTCGGTTCCGTCGTCCAAGCCCTGTCCGACCCACGTCCGACTCACCCTCTGGGTCGGACGGAGTCAGAAACTTCGACGATGGAAATTTTTTTTGCCTGTCCGACCCATGTCCGACTCACGGCCCCGGTCGGACCATTCCAGAATGTTTTATTTTCGTTGTTCAGGCCTTGTCCGACCCAGCGTCCGATCCAGGCTGTGGGTCGGACAGTAGCAGATTATGCTACAGGCCTTATTTTTCCTTCCCAATTTCACCCATTGTTTCCCCAATCTTCCTACATACATCCTAACATGTTTTAGTACAATTTAGACACTCTAAATCATGCTAAATCATTTCCTAATTCATTACACAATTCTATACTAATTTATATACACAATTCTCTAAGTTTCCATTCAACACTTACACAGTTTTCTTCCTTAGTGCATTTTGCTACAGATTTTTATTCTAACTCTCTCCATCTACAACTCCCTCTTCTAATGTTATTTCTATCACCTCTCATACACTACAACTACATTAACTATCTCTCCTAATATACCTGTGAGCCTCAATTTTAAACCCTATCCTATATGGATTAACTTGATTGGGATCTAACCGGGTTTTGGGTCCACTTATAGCCTAAGATTAATAACTATGTCATATAACAATAATTATCAAAACCTAAGCTAGCTCACTGGAACCTATTATGAGTCGCCACCTAATTTTAACCTAGATCAATTAGGAAAGAGTGTTCGGGTTCAGGGGCTTGATATTCGACTTAATTAGGGTTCAAATTACTTTCATTACCCTTCCTAGGTCGTTTTTCTCTCTACTTGGTTCAATTACGGGCTTTCTACAAAGTTGTTTTTAACCTAGGTGCGCGCTTCTGTTTTTTTATTTTTTAAACGTTTTTTGACAGAAAATTAAAGTGGAAATTAAAATTACCTAAACTAGGGTTTCGGAGGCAGAATTAGGTCAAATTTTGTTTCCGTCCGTAGCCACAGACCTAATGTCCGAGACCACGGACCCCAGTTAACCTATATGAAAATAAAAGTTGAATTAAACGAAAACAGAAAATTGTAAAGTCCGGGGCCACGGACAGGCTGTCCGTGGGCCCGGACATTATTAGAAAACCTAAATTTTTAAAATTTCAAAAATCCCGCCGCCGTCCGTGGGCGTCCGGGCTTACGGACAGGGAGTCCAGGACCCCGGACATGACGTCCGTGGGTGCGGACCGCCCTCGGACGGCGGCGTTGAGGCTGTTCCCAAAGGTGTTTTTGGCTCAAATTTTATGGTGTGTAGCCTGAAAGATGCACAAGACGTTAGTGATTGAAAGTTTTCAATTTGAATTCGAATTAAGCATGAAACTTGGTAAACAAGTTATTGGACAGAAGCTTAAACAAACAGCAATACAGAAGCGTACGAAGTTAGTTTGAACCCAAATTTGAGGCAAGACAGATAATACCGTAGAGAATTAGGGAAGGGGGTTTCTACCTGTTTTACCTTCGGATTCACACGATTCTTCACAGTGCTCGTCGTTGATGGCAGACCCGAAAGGTTTTCGAACCAAGCTTCTGGTTGTTGGTTGTTCTTTCTGTTCTTCACGTTTTGGAGGTGGTTTGGTTGATGTTTGATGATTGTTGATGTGTTGGGAGTTGAAAAATGTGTTTAGATGGTGATTTCGGGGATTTTCGATGTGATTTTGGTGCTTGGATGTGTAAAAACGTGGAGAGAGAGAGACGGCTGCCTTCTTTGAGAGTCTAGGGTTCTTGAGGTTCTCATCTGATCATGGGATAAGGTTCCTATATAGGCCTCCTTAAAGATAGAAAAATCCGGTAAAAACGAGATTTATCGACGTTTTAGCTCAAGGGCTTCCAAAAGGAATTTGATTATGAAATTTCACACATGGGTAAAGGATGATATTTCTGATTTTTCTAAAGTGGAATCGAATTTTTGGATATTGGAATATTTTTAAATTCAATTTCTCGTCAGATTCAATCAGAAATTGCTAGAAAATTATTGGAAATTCGAAAAATCAAAATTTCAACGCTGTTATGCTTCAGATGTCATCCTCTATCATGGGTTAAAAATTTTAAAGCATTTTGAATTGATTTGACCCTTATTTGGAGGAGAGAGAAAGCCTATAGGGGGCTTAGGAGCCTTGAAAAATTACGAAAATGCCCCTGGAGATGACTAAGCTGTCCCTAGTACTCTGAAATGTGCCGATCGAACTGGGAACCCTCGCTACTAGCCTATTAGTAGAGACTCTCTTCCGGGGGGTTGAAATTTTGGGTATAACAGATTGCCCCCCGTCAACTAGACTTTGTAATGGAAATGAAAAGGCTAGTTGATGCTTGAGTGATACCCCAAAATTTTGGATCTTAAAAGACCGTACGCGCAATCCGACAAGTTGCGTCGAGCTATTCTAAGGCGCTGACTACCTATGAGTAAAGTGGAAGGGTGTCGAGCGGTTCTAAGGCGTCGACCACCTAAAGGTAATAATGAAGTAATGTCAGACTATTCTAAGGCGCCGACTACCTATAAGGATGATATGATGTCAATCTATTCTAAGGCGTTGACTACCTATAATGAATGAGATGATGTCAAGCTATTCTAAGGCAATGGCTACCTATAATGAATGAAGTGATGTCAAGCTATTCTGAGGCGTTGACTACCTATCAGTGATTGAAAATTGGTGTTGGGTCGAGTTCTTCTATTCGGGTGAGTTCTACTGCTCTGTGAGTTCTGCTGCTCTGGTGAATCTGAATCTTTGGCTGAGAATCTGTATCTCTGAAGAGTCTGTACCCTCGGCTGAGAATCTGTATCCCTGAAGAATCTGTACCTTCGGCTGAGAATCTGTATCCCTGAAGAATCTGTATCTTCGGCTGAGAATCTGTATCTCTGAAGAATCTGTATCTTCGGCTGAGAATCTGTATCCCTGAAGAATCTGTATCTTCAGCTGAGAATCTGTATCCCTGAAGAATCTGTACCTTCGGCTGAGAATCTGTATCCCTGAAGAATCTGTACCTTCGGCTGAGAATCTGTATCCCTGAATTATGACGAGGAGTCTCATACGAATAGATGCAATGGTCTTGATGAAAGTTAATTATGAAAGTTCCAAACGTGGCAATGAGGATGTGCATGTCAAAATACGATCAAAGTGTATGTAAGAAATTTGTCCAAAACAAGAAATTGCTGAAAGAGGTGCCAAACGTGGTAGTGTTTGAAGAAAGATCTGTTTAATGAAAAGGAAAGCGAAATTATCATTTCCTAATCATAGCCTTCGGACTTGTAATTTATCTCCTAGGAGATGAACATGCCATCGGTGGGGTATGGTGTATGGTGTAAAGATAAGGTCTTATGTGGGCCTGTGGTGTTTGATGTGGAGGTAAGGGCTTATGCGGGCCAGTAGTGTGTGATGGTGTGGTGATGTTTGAGCTCTGGGTTCCAATTGGTGTTGTCATAGCAATTGT
Organism: Limonium bicolor; assembly: GCA_023374045.1. Taxonomy (NCBI): domain Eukaryota; kingdom Viridiplantae; phylum Streptophyta; class Magnoliopsida; order Caryophyllales; family Plumbaginaceae; genus Limonium; species Limonium bicolor. Next base: position 97,764,329 of record CM041781.1, read on the forward strand.
TGGAACCAACAATTGCCCCCAGTATTTTTCCCTTAAGACAATCTGAGCTAGAGTTCGTGGCAATCGATCGTTCCGATCGATTGCCCCCAGTACTTTCTTTTATTAAACGTGCGAACGAGTCTCGTCCTCACAGGGTCAGGGCTTATGTTTTTATGTGATGCTTCCTAACCTACACTCGGCGTGTTTGGTGCTTGCACTCTTTCCTCACCTACAGTCACAACTTCTAGACCATTGAATTCGATATTTGATGGATTTACGCATTTGATCTGTTACTTTCACGTGATTGGACACACAACTATCAAGTCGGAAGTCTTTAAAGCTTATACGTGGCCACGGGGTGTGATGAAGGACAACGGGACCATGGAGGGATATTTGAGGTATGTGGGGCTTAAGTGGGTGACCAAAGCTGCAACTTGCGTCTTCTCTCAGATTCATCTTCCTTGTCTTGAAGTCGTCTAACTGCTTCATGTTGACGTTTTTTTGAGCTTCTGGACTTGGACTTTTGAAGTTGTCCTTTACACCATTTTCTTTTCGTCTTTGGATTTCTTTGAGGCACTTCGGTTTTGCCTCTTTGTTTGATCCTTTCTTGACTTTGCCTTCGTGGGTTCTTGTGTTTCCCGTTTTGAGTTTTGAGAGCTATTTTGATGTGAGCTCTTTTGATCCTGTGTCACTTTGGGACCATTTGCGGATCACTTCGTCATGCTGATAGCGGCTTTGCTTCTCTGGACTGATGAAAACGTTATCTGAGAGTCAGGCACCTCGCTTCCTTTGGTCACCGGGTTGGTTATTCATCACGGGCTGGCTTGCTCTGTGGAGCTTTGCAACATCGAAAAGGGATATATGAAAGTTCAGCGGGGGTGCCTAGAGTTTAATGTCAGGGTTTACAAGCTTTTAGCTATGTGGTGTTGTACCTAGGTCCTTCGTCATTCCTGATAGTTGTGTATCCGTTCGTTGTTACTTTTCGCAGGTCTAAGAGTAAATTTACAATTATCTCCTTCGGTCGGAGTTATGCCGTTTACCTCACCTTTGAATGTGGTCTCACCGGAGTCGTGTGAAAATGACATGCTCGTTCACTCTTGGTTTTTCCCCGCTCAAGTCACTCTCGTGAATTCTCACTCTGAGACTTGTTCGCATATTTAAACGAAAGGTGAAAGATGACGAATTTAAACTCAGATTGCCCCCAGTATTAATCCAGGGTTTATAACAACATTTTGACAAATGTAGACTTGAACCGCTTCGTGGGTTGCTTGGATGTTTCGGGGTGAGTAGTGGTGTTTGGTTGGACATGTTCATCTTCTCAGAACAAAAGACAAGTCGTTTTGTTCAGTTGCCAAGAAATAACCGTTTGATGAACATTAGTTTTAAGAAATGTTTGCTAATGAGCAAGATGCAAGGTGAACGAACACATTTCTTTTATTATCATTTTTGTGATTACAAACTGAAAGAGTCGAAAAAACTGAAATTTTCAAATCTAAACTTCATCAAAAGAGAAATGTGATAAACTTCCCACACAATTGAAATGAGTAAACAAAACACTGCTAGACTTTTGCCTACTCAACAAACTGGAGTCCTTGCTCGATAAGGTCTTCGATCTTGTGCTTCAATGCTCTGCAGTCGTCAGTACTGTGTCCTGGTAGTTGATGAAACTGGCAGAACTGATGGAGATGTTCCCCGGCTTGCTTGGTGATCCCAGGACTAGGTGTGAGAGGCTGTAGTAAGTCTAGCTCTTGTAGCTTCACGAGTGCTTGACTGAGAGGCCGGCCAATGTCGGTAAACTGTCTCGGTGCAGAGAACCTCTTGGATCGGGGTGAGGCCTTGACGCTCTGTTTTGCAGCACCGGGTTTTTGTATGGTTCTCACTCGGTACGAAACTTGAGCTACTCTGGGGCGGTCCTGACTTAAAGGTCTCGATACTCACACCCTGGGCTTTGGGTTGTCCCAGCTTCAGCTCGCCTTTGTGAATCTTTTCTTCCATGACCCTTACCTGTCCCATCAGCATGTCGAAATTAGGGAAGTATGTGGAACTCAGCTCGTTGTTGTATTGTCTCTGCATATTGTCCACAATCATTCGAATTTGTTCTTGCTCATCCATTTTTGTAGGCATAGCAGCGGCTTTCATCCTCCACCGTTTGATGAAGTAGGACATTGATTCACTGTTTCCCTGCCGGGTACTGGCAAGGTCGGACCTGGTGACTTCAAGATTCTTAGCATACTCAAAATGGTGCAGGAAAGCCTCGCAAACCTCTTCATAGGTTTTGGTGTTCATCCTCTGAGTCAAGTACCAACGTTGAGGTATTTCATCGAGATAACGGGTGAAAACCTTGGCCTTCTGCATGTCATTCAACCTGAGGATGGACATTTCCCTATCGAACATCGCCAGATGGACCTGTGGGTCTAGGAACCCTTGTATAGAGCAAGTGTGGGTAGCTTCAACTTAGAGGGAGATTAACCTCGGGGTACGATTCCATAGAAGAGTAATCGAAACCAGCTGGCTTGCTAGCTTTTCCATGCGCTCAATCCTTTTCAGGGCCTTCCTTAATTCTGCAGTTAGTTGGCGGTCCGGGATGACTTGCCCTACAAATTTTGTGCATCCTGGGCCTCAACAGAGTTAACTTCGATGTATCCCAACTTTCCTTCGTGTCACAAATCAAATCCTACGATATACACAGTCGAATGATTAATTCTAACTATCATTAACTTAACTCAACTACTCTTATGTTTACTAATCCATACTTACTAAGTCTTTACATTCCTATACTTACATTTTATTTAATTACTTTTGATTGCTTAACAATGGTATTCTCATGTATATATGTACATATGTATATGTGGGTATACATACATATATATATGCATACTTACTATAGTTATACATTTATTTTATTTTTTTTAAGTAATGGGCCGTCCGACCCACCGTCCGACCCAAGCCCTGGGTCGGACCATTCCAGTAGGTTTACGTCCTCTGAAATTCTTCCCGTCCGACCCAGCACTATTCCGTCCGACCCATACACCTCTAGGTCGGACCATTCCAGAAAGTTTCGGTTCCGTCGTCAAAGCCCTGTCTGACCCACGTCCGACTCACCCTCTGGGTCGGACGGAGTCAAAAACTTCGACGATGGAAAAATTTTTTGCCTGTCCGACCCATGTCCGACTCACGGCCCCGGGTCGGACCATTCTAGAATATTTATTTTCGTTGTTCAGGCCTTGTCCGACCCAGCGTCCGATCAAGGCTGTGGGTCGGACAGTAGCAGATTATGCTACAGGCCTTATTTTTCTTCCCAATTTCACCCATTGTTTCCCCAATCTTCCTACATACATCCTAACATGTTTTAGTATAATTTAGACACTCTAAATCATGCTAAATCATTTCCTAATTCATTACACAATTCTATACTAATTTATATACACAATTCTCTAAGTTTCCATTCAACACTTACACAGTTTTCTTCCTTAGTGCATTTTGCTACAGATTTTTATTCTAACTCTCTCTATCTACAACTCCCTCTTCTAATGTTATTTCTATCACCTCTCATACACTACAACTACATTAACTATCTCTCCTAATATACCTGTGAGCCTCGATTTTAAACCCTATCCTATATGGATTAACTTGATTGGGATCTAATCGGGTTTTGGGTCCACTTATAGCCTAAGATTATAACTATGTCACATATAACAATAATTATCAAACCTAAGCTAGCTCACTGGAACCTATTATGAGTCGCCACCTAATTTTAACCTAGATCAAATTAGGAAAGGAGAGTTCGGGTTCGGGGGCTTGATATTCGACTTAATTAGGGTTCAAATTACTTTCATTACCCTTCCTAGGTCGTTTTTCCTCTACTTGGTTCAATTACGGCTTTCTACTACAAGTTGTTTTTAACCTAGGTGCGCGCTTCTGTTTTTTTTTTATTTTTTAACGTTTTTTGACAGAAAATTAAAGTGGAAATTAAAATTACCTAAACTAGGGTTTCGGAGGCAGAATTAGGTCAAATTTTGTTTCCGTCCGTGTAGCCACGGACCTAATGTCCGAGACCACGGACCCCAGTTAACCTATATGAAAATAAAAGTTGAATTAAACCGAAAACAGAAAATTGTAAAGTCCGGGGCCACGGACAGGCTGTCCGTGGGCCCGGACATTATTAGAAAACCTAAATTTTTAAAATTTCAAAAATCCCGCCGCCGTCCGTGGGCGTCCAGGCTTACGGACAGGGAGTCCGGGACCCCGGACATGACGTCCGTGGGTGCGGACCGCCCTCGGACGGCGGCGTTGAGGCTGTTCCCGAAGGTGTTTTTGGCTCAAATTTTATGGGTGTGTAGCCTGAAAGATGCACAAGACGTTAGTGATTGAAAGTTTTCAATTTGAATTCGAATTAAGCACGAAACTTGGTAAACAAATTATTGGACAGAAGCTTAAACAAACAGCAATACAGAAGCGTACGAAGGTTAGTTTGAACCCAAAATTTGAGGCAAGACAGATAATACCGTAGAGAATTAGGGAAGGGGAGTTTCTACCTGTTTTACCTTCGGATTCACAACGATTCTTCACACCGGGATTCGTCGAGTGCTCCGTTGATGGCAGACCCGAAAGGTTTTCGAACCAAGCTTCTGGTTGTTGTTTTCTTGCTGTTCTTCACTTCACGTTTTGGAGGTGGTTTGGTTGATGTTTGATGATTGTTGATGTGTTGGGAGTTGAAAAATGTGTTTAGATGGTGATTTCGGGGGATTTTCGATGTGATTTTGGTGCTTGGATGTGTAAAAACGTGAGAGAGAGAGACGGCTGCCTTCTTTGAGAGTCTAGGGTTCTTGAGGTTCTCATCTGATCATGGGATAAGGTTCCTTATATAGGCCTCCTTAAAGATAGAAAAATCCGGTAAAAACCGAGATTTATCGACGTTTTAGCTCAAGGGCTTCCAAAAGGAATTTGATTATGAAATTTCACACATGGGTAAAGGATGATATTTCTGATTTTTCTAAAGTGGAATCGAATTTTTTGGATATTGGAATATTTTTAAATTCAATTTCTTGTCAGATTCAATCAGAAATTGCTAGAAAATTATTGGAAATTCAAAAAATCAAAATTCCAACGCCGTTATGCTTCAGATGTCATCCTCTATCATGGTTAAAATTTTAAACCATTTTGAATTGATTTGACCCTTATTTGGAGGAGAGAGAAAGCCTATAGGGGGCTTAGGAGCCTTGAAAAATTACGAAAATGCCCCTGGAGATGACTAAGCTGTCCCTAGTACTCTGAAATGTGCCGATCGAACTGGGAACCCTCGCTACTAGCCTATTAGTAGAGACTCTCTTCCGGGGGGGTTGAAATTTGGGGTATAACAGATTGCCCCCCGTCAACTAGACTTTGTAATGGAAATGAAAATGCTAGTTGATGCTTGAGTGATACCCCAAAATTTTGGATCTTAAAAGACCGCACGCGCAATCCAACAAGTTGCGTCGAGCTATTCTAAGGCGCTGACTACCTATGAGTAAAGTGGAAGGGTGTCGAGCGGTTCTAAGGCGACGACCACCTAAAGGTAATAATGAAGTAATGTCAGACTATTCTAAGGCGCCGACTACCTATAAGGATGATATGATGTCAATCTATTCTAAGGCCTTGACTACCTATAATTGAGATGATGTCAAGCTATTCTAAGGCAATGGCTACCTATAATGAATGAAGTGATGTCAAGCTATTCTTAGGCGTTGACTACCTATCAGTGATTGAAAATTGGTGTTGGGTCGAGTTCTTCTATTCGGGTGAGTTCTGCTGCTCTGGTGAGTTCTGCTGCTCTGGTGAATCTGAATCTTTGGCTGAGAATCTGATCTCTGAAGAGTCTGTACCCTCGGCTGAGAATCTGTATCCCTGAAGAATCTGTACCTTCGGCTGAGAATCTGTATCCCTGAAGATCTGTATCTTCGGCTGAGAATATGTATCTCTGAAGAATCTGTATCTTCGGCTGAGAATCTGTATCCCTGAAGAATTTGTATCTTCTTCGGCTGAGAATCTGTATCCCTGAAGAATCTGTACCTTCCGGCTGCGAGTCTGTATCCCTGAAGAATCTGTACCTTCGGCTGAGAATCTGTATCCCTGAATTATGACGAGGAGTCTCATACGAATAGATGCAATGGTCTTGATGAAAGTTAATTATGAAAGTGCCAAACGTGGCAATGAGGATGTGCATGTCAAAATACGATCAAAGTGTATGTAAGAAATTTGTCCAAAACAAGAAATTGCTGAAAGAGGTGCCAAACGTGGTAGTGTTTGAAGAAAGATCTGTTTAATGAAAAGGAAAGCGAAATTATCATTTCCTAACCATAGCCTTCGGACTTGTAATTTATCTCCTAGGAGATGAACATGCCATCGGTGGGGTATGGTGTATGGTGTAAAGATAAGGTCTTATGTGGGCCTGTGGTGTTTGATGTGGAGGTAAGGGCTTATGCGGGCCGGTGGTGTGTGATGGTGGTGGTGATGTTTGAGCTCTGGGTTCCAATTGGTGTTGTCATAGCAATTGTTGGAACCAACAATTGCCCCCAGTATTTTCCCTTAAGACAATCTAAGCTAGAGTTCGTGGCAATCGATCGTTCCAATGTTTAACGTGCGAACGAGTCTCGTCCTCACAGGGTCAGGGCTTATGTTTTTATGTGATGCTTCCTAACCTACACTCGGTGTGTTTTGGTGCTTGCACTCGTTCCTCACCTACAGTCACAACTTCTAGACCATTGAATTCGATATTTGATGGATTTACGCATTTGATCTGTTACTTTCACGTGATTGGACACACAACTATCAAGTCGGAAGTCTTTAAAGCTTATAACGTGGCCACAGGGTGTGATGAAGGACAACGGGACCATGGAGGGATATTTGAGGTATGTGGAGCTTAAGTGGGTGACCAAGCTGCAACTTGCGTCTTCTCTCAGATTCATCTTCCTTGTCTTGAAGTCGTCTAACTGCTTCATGTTGACGTTGTTTTTGAGCTTCTGGACTTGGACTTTTGAAGTTGTCCTTTACACCCATTTCTCTTTTCATCTTTTGGATTTCTTCGAGGCACTTCGGTTTTGCCTCTTTTTGATCCTTTCTTGACTTTGCCTTCGGGTTCTTGTGTTTCTCGTTTTTGAGTTTTGAGAGCTATTTTGATGTGAGCTCTTTTGATCCTGTGTCACTTTTGGGACCATTTGCGGATCACTTCGTCATGCTGATAGTGGCTTTGCTTCTCTGACTGATGAAATTATCTGAGAGTCAGGCTCCTCGCTTCCTTTGGTCACCGGGTTGGTTATTCATCACGGGCTGGCTTGCTCTATGGAGCTTTGCAACATCGAAAAGGGATATATGAAAGGTTCAGCGGGGGTGCCTAGAGTTTAATGTCAGGGTTTACAAGCTTTTAGCTATGTGGTGTTGTACCTAGGTGCTTCGTCATTCCTGATAGTTGTGTATCCGTTTGTTGTTACTTTTCGCAAGGTCTAAGAGTAAATTTACAAATTATCTCCTTCGGTCGGAGTTATGCCGTTTACCTCACCTTTGAATGTGGTCTCACCAGAGTCTTGTGAAAATGACATGCTCGTTCACTCTTGGTTTTTCGCGCTCAAGTCACTCTCGTGAATTCTCACTCTGAGACTTGTTCGCATATTTAAACGAAAGGTGAAAGATGACAAACTTAAACTCAGATTTCCCCAGTATTAATCCAGGGTTTATAACAACATTTTGACAAATGTAGACTTGAACCGCTTCGTGGGTTGCTTGGATGTTTCGGGAGAGTAGTGGTGTTTGGTTGGACATGTTCATCTTCTCAGAACAAAAGAAGTCGTTTTGTTCAATGCCAAGAAATAGCCGTTTCATGAACTGAAATACCCCAAACCTAAGTATGCAAAGCAAACATCAAATTATGATGTAGTAAGGCTAGAATATGCCTTAGAAAGATTGGTAGACAATTTAAACCAAGGAAAACACAAGAAGTGCCTTAAGGGCAATCAGGGCAAAAACGTGCTCTAAGCTTAGAGAGACTTGGGTGAGTACCCAAATATCATGATAAAACCTTAGTAATATTCTAATGGTCATTTTAAATCAATTAGCAAAGAAAACCAAGCTTGAAACAAGATGAAACACAAAATGTGCTTTAAGAAGTCTTAAAGCACATTTTTGAGAAATTGTCTTAAAATTGAGTTTTGAGTGGCTAAATGTCCATCATTACTCTTTAATCAACATGTGTACTAATTAGTATCACATTAGGAGGTCTAAATCAATGAGAAATCAAAAATTTTCCGATTATGTGCCTTGTTTAGTGAATAGTAACTATTTAGTGCTAGTTAAGACATAAGTCAACATAAGTCAATTAATTGGTCAACAAAGACCATGTTAGCCTTATTTAAGAGGGTGGCCGGTTTTCTAAGAGAGGTGAGTCCACATGAGTCATCAAATAAGAAAGGAAAAGAAGAGTAAGTAAGAAAGTCACTATTTGCTTTAATAAAGCAAATATCTCATATTAGCTCACTTCTCTTCTCTCTCCTTCATTCATTCTCTTCTTCCACGGTTTTTTTTCTTTTCTTCTTCCCTGCTCCAAACCGTGAGTGAAGTCTCCATTTATGCTCCATCTTCAAATGCTCACCAAATGTTCATTTTACCTCCAAATCAAAAAGTGAGCATAGATTATTCTTAGTTAGACCAAGACCTACCTTTCTATCTTTTCAAATCCTTCAAAGCTCTATTTTGGAGCCATGGGAAAACTCCATTGATGGAGGAAAATCAAGTTTGAAGAGCTCATTGGCTTCTCCATTCTCTTAAGGTAAAGAAAATGTAAGAAAAAACCATGTTTCCACCATTTCTACACATTACCGAAAATTACTACTCATGGGGATTCACTTTTATCCATTGTTCTAGTTTGATTCCATTCTCCAAGGGCTAGAGGAGGTCCTACTTAATTCATATCCAAGCTTGCTTTGAGAATCCAAGGTAAAACATTCAGTTTAATACCTTAGAACACATTTTTAACCTAGGGTTTACTCCTTGAGGTTAGTGTATTGTTTAGTACTCATATGAGTCATGAATATTGATTAGAACATTGGCAAGGGAATTTAAGTGGTGGCCGAGATTCATGCAAGAAGAAGGTCTAAGGAGGAAGTTAAGATAGCTTGAGAAACAAGGTAAAATGCTTACTAATGGTGGTTTAAGTTTTAAGGGATGAGTTTAAGTGGATACCAATGTGGCTTAGAGCTTACATTGTGTATTGGGTTATATAACCTAAGAAAAAAACTTAAATAAGCTTGTGAACTTGTGACTAAGGAGCCAATGGGAATGAGTTAGTAATATAAGTTTAAGAAGGATTTTAAGAGCATTATAACTACTATGAGATTGATGGGTGTATTTGCAGGTTGAAAGCTTTTATATGTGTGAAATTCAGTGTTTAAGTTTAAGTCATTAAGGGCCTAAGAGCCATGTCATTTAAGAGCCTTCGTGCTATGCAATTTAAGATTATTGCAATATAATGAGTTGTTGTGAATGAGTTGGTTTGGTGATGAGATGTGGTGAGGAAAAACAATGCATTTGGGCATGAGAATATACTAGCGGAGCTATGGCGAAATTTGAGTAGAAAATAAGTGCTTAGGTGATGGTGGTGAATTAATATGACCTAGGATTATAGGAGTCATTATGAAGAATTTGAGTGGAAATGAGTTAACTAAGGAGTTCTTGAGGATGAGAAGACCTAGAATGGTCTATGAGGAATTAGAGTTTAGATGGGTGCATTGAACACACCAAGACACGGTATGAGGATGATAAGCTTGTGCAAATCTGAAGGAAAGGTGTATAATGCTTTAAGGTGATTTAGGTATGAACTAAGAGAAGAACAATGAGAGTTCGAGAAGTTTGTGTAGATGTGGTGATGTTAGTGGTGGACTAGTAAGGTTTAGTTGAATGGTAATGTGTGGACTTGGGTGATGGAAGTGAAAATGGTAGGAGGACATTGTAAGTCATAAGGAAATGACTAGAACGTATAAGAGGGTATGGTCATGAGAAATGGTGAGTAGTTGCATAAGAGGAGTGGAAATGTCTAAGGAGGGTGTTGCATGGTTAAGGTAAATGAAGAAACAATGTCAAGGTATTAAGATAATGGAAAGAATGTATAAAGCAGCTTAAGAGTTAAGAGTGATGAGTAACAAGTGAAAGAAGAAAAGTGTGCATGGACATGCAAGATAACCTTGGAAGTTTAACAAGCAAAGAAGGAGTGCAATGATTTAAGAAGGAGTTATATGGGTAGAAAGAACACTTTGGGTTAGTTGAAGTTTTAGACAAAATGTACATGTTAGAAATATAAGTAATTATTGACAAGTGTTAGGAATTTCTTACAAGAATTGAGCTAAAGGTTGGAATGATCTTTGGAGGTGATTTTAATGAGTTTGGTGGAGGTTAAAGGTAGGTTGATGTGCCAAATGATGTTAGAAACATTAGGAGGCTTGAGGAAAAAATTGGAGAAAGTTTGACAAGGTGTATGGGAAGTTTCTGCAGCCGACCTACCCAGGGGACCGACCCCAGTCTGGGTCGGTCGGGCTGAAACTGTGAAGTTGGATGTTCTCTGCAGCCGACCTACCCAGGGGGTGGGTCGGTCGGTGGGTCGGTCGGACCATAAAAAAAAAAAAAAAAAAAAAAAAAGAGAAAGAAAGAAACCCTAAGAGAGTTTAGTGGTATTAATGGTACCCATTAGGGGCCATGATTATTAGAGTATAAAGACCTAAGGGATTAAGTTAAGAATAAACTTAAAAGTTTAAGATTAGGTTTGTAAGATAAGTTGTAAGACTTAAGAGGTGTTAGGTGGGGATCATTAAGGGTTAAGTAAGTTAAGTAAGTTGATTATTAAGTAAGTGATTAACAACCTAAACTGTGAATGTTGTTAGGACTTGGAAATTGGACTCCGGAAGAGATTAAGCAAACTGAACGGCCAACGGTGAACGGTACAGTTCTCTTGTGACTGCTTGCTAACGAGGTGTCCCTCGGCTTGTGTGCTATTTGTTTTGTGTGCTCACTAAACAAGATAAAGCATGCAACCGGAAATATTATATATTTGTATTGTTGTGTGATGTTTGGAAAAACTAACACCATACCGTGAGATTACTACCAATGCTTGTAAGGAATTGAGTGAGACTAAGAACCCCCCTAATGAGGGACGATATGAACCGAAAGAGGTTACCAACAAACGGGGTCTTGAGATAACTACTAACTGGAACTTGAGTGAGGAAACCCGGACCGATCTCCGGTCATGCATGCTAAGGAAAGGGGGTCGGTATCTATAGCAGATTCGACTTCCCGATTAAGGACTAGTCCTCGGACTAGTAGCCTTGGGTCGTTGACCGGCTCGGCTACATTGGACATCCAGTCCAAGGTAGGTAGGTGGCTTTAAAGATGGCGTGGGGGGATCAAGCCTACATCCCCAACAATTTAAGAATGTTGTTTATTGCCGGTAAGTGTCCTGCTGCTGGCTAGGGTTAACCAAGCCCTAAAACAAAAATAAACATCGAATTAAGGGCTAACCTGTTCCCAATGAGAGAACGGTTGGCATACATAAGGTAAGGTTAAGATAAGTTGCAACCATTCCTTATTAAAGGATGGTTTGTATTATTAAGGTAAGATAAGCTACATCCACTCCTTATTAAGGGGTGGTTGTTTCTAAGATTAAGATAAGATTAAGATTGAGGTGAGATAAGGATGGTCTAGATTAAGAGGATATATACTTAAGGAGTTAAACAATTAACTCTCTAAAATTAAGGGAACGCATTTAAGCCGTTCATTGTGTGTGTGAACCTTGATTGTTCATATATGGATTGTTGTTTACAGCATTTACTATTATGTTGTGCATTTAATAACCTCCATGCTATCGACAATTAGTCGTCGTAGCCACGTTAGCTTGGGGGCCATGAGGGGATCGTACCAGCATTCGTTGCCGACCCCCTTTGGGGGCTGTTTTTACTACAACAACAGGTACATCAGGAAGCGGTCGTCGCAAGCGTAAGAAGAGGATACAGCTGTTAAGGGTTTAGTGTGGCCTACGAGTTGTGCATGTACACTCGTATGGCAATCTGAGTTAGTAAGATGTAAGGATGTGAAGGGGTTGTAAGAAGGTTATGTAAATGGTTAAGGTTGTTAGACTAATGTTTCGGTATATTCTGTAGTCAGACCGTGGCAAGGTCCTGGATTGTAAAGAATTCCGCTGTGACATGTTTATATATATACTGTTAAGTTGCGAGACCACATTTGGATTGAGTTGGGGTGTTACAAAAGTGGTATCAGAGCGTAGTTACGCTCTGAAGACAAGAAACCGACTAGGAGAATATTGAGAGTTTGAGATTGAGTTATGGGTTAAGATATAGAGTGAGAGTGCGTTAGTCGGACTTCCCTTGTTTACGGATATCCTAGTACCTAGACCCCCCCTCCACATCCCTAACCTGAACATGTGGAACAAACGCCAGAGAGAAGAAAGCCTTCTCTATCGGGAACACCGATCTGGCAGTTGTATTAATAGTAAGCAATACAAGAAACATCTTGTGCATAACAGTTAAGGAAACTGGGAGATTTTAAATGGAGCGCATCAACAGAGAACAGGCGCTACCTATGGAATTCTATCAATATGGGAACGGTAATTACCGGCAACATGGTCTACATGCTACCAGTCGAAATAACCCCGCAATACCAATGATAGGAAAGCACTACGGATACGGGGCAATAGAAGGAAAAAGCGACATGAGTACCGGACAGTGGTCCGAAGGAGCATAACAGTTAGGATAATACCAAGCATGAGATTGAGATTACTGGAAGTCCAGTTAGAAACGGACTCCAAACCCCATACAATGAAGAAAGGTTACAAACCTGGCCGACACAACGCGACAACGGTGGAAACACATACAAATTGTATACCGAATAGGACTACGATGTATGCCTAAAGGAGAATCATACTTATAACCACAAACAAAATGTGTGGAGATGGAGCGAGGATTAAGACATAGAAGATATTAAGGGGTTCCCTCAGACAGAGGAACGCCCTGGTAAATGACAGTACTGTCAACACAAGGAAACTGCCGAATGACGGTTATCCAAAATAGAGATTATCGAAGGGTCCCGAGGACTACCAATTACATGGAAATTAAAGGAAGTGTCACTACCGATGTACCTTGTACCAATAACCCATCCTGCATGGCGCACTTGCCATAGCAAGTGCTACCACGGTTAAGCCACACGAAAAGCCATCAAGGCGAAATAGGAGAACGCTACAGCTGTAACACATATTAACACCGGATTGTAAAACCATAAGAACAGGAAAATAGGACCTTGGGAGGGCCTGACGGCCTGACCAAAGAGATGAACCGACACATCAGCCAGCAGGGAGCTGAGCTTAGATGAAATACTAAACCATATAAATACTAGCAATGATATACAAGGGATGTATTATAAGATACTATTGAGACTGTTGAAGCATCGACTTACAACGAAAACGGGATAAGACTCTCAAAGTGACCATTAAGGACACCAATAACAACATTCTTTAATGAAGATGTTGGAAAACCCGGAAATCAAGGATAAAAATAAACATAAGCTATAACCTACTAAGAATTAAGTCGTACAACCCTGGAAAAGAAAAGCTCAGAGGGCTACCCCCACAGAGCGGGCATAGTCGAGCCGAACAACTGATGAATACAGCTAGTACTGTTCGTCTAACTCATTAATACCCAAGTATGACTGATCATCAACGGGTGGCGTAGTCAACGGAAGTTTGAACGGAGCGTTGAGATAGAAGTATAGGATGCAAGGATAATATCCAACTTGGACACCGTAAGGCAAACGCCTAATACGACTTATCCTTAATTGCCAAAAGACATAAGTCTAGTAAAATGACAGTATTGTCAAAGACATTAAGTAACCTCAGATCACCTGAACAACTTCCTAGCAGAAAGCAGGATGTAACAACTTCCATAAAATCCGATACTACATTTAGTATGTAACCTAATGATTGATGGTGTTCCAAGGGACCAGAAGTTTATGAGGTAACCTGCAGATGAGTACGAGTACAATAATGAACTGAGACATTAAGCATTAAGAGCCTACGAGCCAAGGATGTTAACCCACTCAGAGCCCGACGCAGTAAATTATAGAGAGCTTGTTAAAGCCATGAGAGACTACAATTTGTAGATATTGAACGGTTACCAAACCTATTTAGATTGGGAAAAACAATACCAAGAAAGGGTACCAATGAGAATATTGAGATAATGCTAGGACGGGAGCGGAGAACGAACCACGCCTTCTAGGGTGGGATACCTCTCCTTGTTTGTGAGGCCAGAGTGGGAATGAACCCCTCACAAAAAGGGCTTTCACTTGTTAGAGATGAAGTAAACTTTATTTAGAAAATGGAAACTATGAACCTTGAGATTACCTTAGAACTACCAGATACACTTGAGTAATAATGAAGGTGGCACAGATAGACCCCATATCCAACACCCAGGATGTAAGAATTAGTATGGGCAGAGATAACATTGTGACTGCACATTATGGCACGTCAATTAAACATGCTCAGAAGCTTTGATTCAAGCGGATGACTTCTTCAGTAACCAGTTAAACTACATGGTAGATAACACTTCATATCAAGAGCCAACTATTTACAACACGGTACGACAACCGCCAATACCGGAATGAAAACTTCCAGTGTGTTTACACCAAGAAGCGATTGAGTATAAGTTAAGACATTAGAATAATGAGTAAGAGATTGCACCATTAATGGGCAACATGGTAAAGGCCAACTACCACGGTAGTAGTGGTCGTGAGTACAATAGTTAGAAAGGTGGATTAAGTCATGGTGCGCGGTAAGGCGACCATTATGAATGAGCCGTCAAATATTGACACTGAGGCAATTGGATTTATGAGTTAAGATTAGCATAAGTAAGAAAATAAGATGATAGACGGACTGTGCATTGATGCCAGTAGTCTGGATCTGGTTAGGTAAGATTTCGCAGGAAGCACACTACCCATTCCTTAAGGAACTGGAAGTGCTTTCCTAATAGAATGAAAATGAGGAAGAAGATAAGAGGCTCTATGGAAAGAGACCTAAGCTACTAAGAAATGGAATCAATACGGAACACAGAAAGGAGCTGGAGCATACCATACCCAAGAACGCAGTAAATGGATTTTCCTTGATTAACATCAAGAAGAACAATGAATGTTATTATGGAACAATGAAAGAGGAGATCGACAACAGAATACTTCATAATTAGCAATAGCTAAACGTGTGACGGACACTATGAGTTTACTAAAACGAGACGTGGGACGACTGCACCCCACAGGGGCTTGCAGGCCTGACACGCTCATTTATGAGTTAGTTGGGTAAGTAGTAATGTACCAGTAAGGTACCCCATGCATGTGAACGAGTGGTGTAAGGAACACGGGAAGTAGTCGACTCCGTACCACCGACAACAACGCAAGATCAGACAAGAGCAGCTACTACCACAAACAGTCGAAGAGAAGAGCTCAGTTGAACCAGCAACACAGAGGAACCAGAGAACAAATAATTAAGGACTATGAAGTGCGAAGAACACGGATTGTTAAGTACAGACATTGAACATGCCTTAAGATGTAAGGGATTAAGACTGTAAAGCGCATTATGCACTAAACAGTAGTCTCAGACTAAGAATCATCCTCAGACCAAAGGTCATTTGGGGAGAACAATTTAGACATTCGAGGAAATACTAAGAGTATGAGCATAAAATCTCCAAGGAGAATAGATAGACGAGTTACAACTCATTAAGGCTGTGTATATATAAAGATAACACATGTCCTTTAAGAGACCAATATTCCTAAACTGTAAGGAGGTAGAAGGATATACCACACTATGAACGATTAGAAAAGTAGTTAAGCCTAAGATTATCAGAGTCGCGCAGCGGAAGCTAGCAGACCACTACGTTTCAGATTAGACCAAACCAAGTTAAGGAAACGGTATAAGTACCGTTAAGAATCCTCGATACAGAGACTAAGTCATTTCTGATCGAATTATAAGTAAGATAGATGACGTGGAAGCTAGAATGCGTGGTGAGAATTAGACATCTTGAACTTATGTTCAAAGATCATGTAATGTTGATTACGTGGGCGTAATCCATTTTAAGGGGGGTAGAGCGAAAACCGCTTAGCGTATGTTTGTGTACTGAGTACATAAACTACGGTGTGCATATCACAAATAATTTGAGAATATGTTTTACATAAACATTTTGAGGTAAATCATGGTTATTGCACACGGAAGATGTGAATACCATACATATTAAGTACCTATCTTGTTAACTCCGGTGTGAGTACAAGTTAAGAGAATTAAGGAAGAGGATTAAGGAGACTTAAGAAATAAGAATATATGAGGTATGAGTCGATATGAGACTATGTGTGAGATAAGAATAAGATAACAGTATGAGATATTATTGGATATGAGCATGAGTTAGGGTATAGTAATGCTATGTGGTATGAGACAGTGGAAGTTGGTATGAGACTGATATAGAATTTAGTAGGAATTTAAGTCTTGAGGTAATTACTAAGAGATGAATTGGGAATTTTTGATGGAATGAGTCCACACTTTGGAGATGTATTGATTATGATTAGAAGAACTAAAAAGATAGAAAATTGGACATGAGTGAATTATTTGGATGTTTGAAAATGACGTGGGAGGTGGAACTTGATTTTCTAGGGATCAAGGGAAACCGAACACAAAATGGGGTAGAAGGATAGTTCTACACTGATGCTGATCACATCAGGGTTGGATGATTCCTGAAACTCCCTACCAGTGGTCACAATTAAATCACACTAAGGGTAGAGGCCTTAGGATAAAATGAAATTGGAGTTGATTGTATTTTTAATTAGAGGAATTATTCCTCACATGACCTCATAAAAAGGATTACCTTTTTACTGAGTCTCGCCCATGAAGTCGAGGACGCACGAGCCTTTGTCTTCGGACCGGTGACATGGGGAGAGCAGCGTGTTTTGTATTCTGGCCCATGGTGACGAGGACGAATGAGCCATTGTCTACGGACCGGTGACATGGGAGAATACGTTGGAAGTTATGTGAATGTTTTAATCATCAAAAAGGAACAAAAGGAATTTTGAGTGCTACACATGCTTAAGCATGTTGTGTGATATTTAAGTATAAGAATATGGTGGATCCAATGACCCAATGAGATTAAGTATACGTAAGTATGATCTATATGATCTAAGGAATGAGGTAAGACATGTATTCTAATAAGATAAGATGCATGGGAACTTTGGGGACAAAGTTCTTTTAAGGGGGGTAGATTGAAATACCCCAAACCTAAGTATGCTAAGCAAACATCAAATTATGATGTAGTAAGGATAGAATATGCCTTAGAAAGATTGGTAGACAATTTAAACCAAGGAAAACACAAGAAAGTGCCTTAAGGGCAATCAGGGCAAAAACGTGCTCTAAGCTTAGAGAGACTTGGGTGAGTACCCAAATATCATGATAAAACCTTAGTAATATTCTAATGGTAATTTTAAATCAATTAGCAAAGAAAACCAAGCTTGAAAACAAGATAAAACACAAAATGTGCTTTAAGAAGTCTTAAAGCACATTTTTGAGAAATTGTCTTAAATTGAGTTTTTAGTGGCTAAATGTCCATCATTACTCTTTAATCAACATGTGTACTAATTAGTATCACATTAGGAGGTCTAAATCAATGAGAAATCAAAAATTTCCCGATTATGTGCCTTGTTTAGTGAATAGTAACTATTTAGTGCTAGTTAAGACATAAGTCAACATAAGTCAATTAATTGGTCAACAAAGACCATGTTAGCCTTATTTAAGAGGGTGGCCGGTTTTCTAAGAGAGGTGAGTCACCACATGAGTCATCAAATAAGAAAGGAAAAGAAGAGTAAGTAAGAAAGTTACTATTTGCTTTAATAAAGCAAATATCTCATATTAGCTCACTTCTCTTCTCTCTCCTTCATTCATTCTCTTCTTCCACGGTTTTTTTTCTTCTTCTTCCCTGCTCCAAACCGTGAGTGAAGTCTCCATTTATGCTCCATCTTCAAATGCTCACCAAATGTTCATTTTACCTCCAAATCAAAAAGTGAGCATAGATTATTCTTAGTTAGACCAAGACCTACCTTTCTATCTTTTCAAATCCTTCAAAGCTCTATTTTGGAGCCATGGGAAAACTCCATTGATGGAGGAAAATCAAGTTTGAAGAGCTCATTGGCTTCTCCATTCTCTTAAGGTAAAGAAAATGTAAGAAAAACCATGTTTCCACCATTTCTACACATTACCGAAAATTACTACTCATGGGGATTCACTTTTATCCATTGTTCTAGTTTGATTCCATTCTCCAAGGGCTAGAGGAGGTCCTACTTAATTCATATCCAAGCTTGCTTTGAGAATCCAAGGTAAAACATTCAGTTTAATACCTTAGAACACATTTTTAACCTAGGGTTTACTCCTTGAGGTTAGTGTATTGTTTAGTACTCATATGAGTCATTGAATATTGATTAGAACATTGGCAAGGGGAATTTAAGTGGTGGCCGAGATTCATGCAAGAAGAAGGTCTAAGGAGGAAGTTAAGATAAGCTTGAGAAAACAAGGTAAATGCTTACCTAATGGTGGTTTAAGTTTTAAGGGATGAGTTTAAGTGGATACCAATGTGGCTTAGAGCTTACATTGTGTATTGGGTTATATAACCTAAGAAAAGAACTTAAATAAGCTTGTGAACTTGTGACTAAGGAGCCAATGGGAATGAGTTAGTAATATAAGTTTAAGAAGGATTTTAAGAGCATTATAACTACTATGAGATTGATGGGTGTATTTGCAGGTTGAAAGCTTTTATATGTGGGAAATTCAGTGTTTAAGTTTAAGTCATTTAAGGGCCTAAGAGCCATGTCATTTAAGAGCCTTAGTGCTATGCAATTTAAGATTATTGCAATATAATGAGTTGTTGTGAATGAGTTGGTTTGGTGATGAGATGTGGTGAGAAAAACAATGCATTTGGGCATGAGAATATACTAGCGGAGCTATGGCGAAATTTGAGTAGAAAATAAGTGCTTAGGTGATGGTGGTGAATTAATATGACCTAGGATTTACTAGGAGTCATTATGAAGAATTTGAGTGGAAATGAGTTAACTAAGGAGTTCTTGAGGATGAGAATGACCTAGAATGGTCTATGAGGAAATTAGAGTTTAGATGGGTGCATTGAACACACCAAAGACACGGTATGAGGAATGATAAGACTTGTGCAAATCTGAAGGAAAGGTGTATAATGCTTTAAGGTGATTTAGGTATGAACTAAGAGAAGAACAATGAGAGTTCGAGAAGTTTGTGTAAGATGTGGTGATGTTAGTGGTGGACTAGTAAGGTTTAGTTGAATGGTAATGTGTGGACTTGGGTGATGGAAGTGAAAATGGTAGGAGGACATTGTAAGTCATCAAGGAAAATGACTAGAAACGTATAAGAGGGTATGGTCATGAGAATGGTGAGTAAGTTGCATAAGAGGAGTGGAAATGTCTAAGGAGGGTGTTGCATGGTTAAGGTAAATGAAGAACAATGTCAAGGTATTAAGATAATGGAAAGAAATGTATAAGCAAGCTTAAGAGTTTAAGAGTGAGTAACAAGTGAAAAGAAGAAAATTGTGCATGGACATGCAAGATAACCTTGGAAGGTTTAACAAGCAAAGAAGGAGTGCAATGATGTTAAGAAGGAGTTATATGGGTAGAAAAGAAACACTTTGGTTAGTTGTAGTTCTAGACAAAATGTACATGTTAGAAATATAAGGAATTAATTGACAAGTGTTAGGAATTTCTTACAAGAATTGAGCTAAAGGTTGGAATGATCTTTGGAGGTGATTTTAATGAGTTTGGTGGAGGTTAAGGTAGGTTTGATGTGCCAAATGATGTTAGAACACATTAGGAGGCTTGAGGAAAAAATTGGAGAAAGTTTGACAATGTATGGGAAGTTTCTGCAGCCGACCTACCCAGGGGACCGACCCCAGTCTGGGTCGGTCGGGCTGAAACTGTGAAGTTGGATGTTCTCTGCAGCCGACCTACCCAGGGGGTGGGTCGGTCGGTGGGTCGGTCGGACCATAAAAAAAAAAAAAAAAAAAAAAAAAAAGAGAAAGAAGAAACCCTAAGAGAGTTTAGTGGTATTAATGGTACCCCATTAAGGGGGCAATGATGATTAGAGGTATAAAGACCTAAGGGATTAAGTTAAGAATAAACTTAAAAGTTTAAGATTAGGTTTGTAAGATTAAGTTGTAAGACTTAAGAGGTGTTAGGTGGGGATCATTAAGGGTTAAGTAAGTTAAGTAAGTTGAATTAAGTTAAGTGATTAACAACCTAAAACTGAATGAATGTTTTAGGACTTGGAAATTGGACTCCGGAAGAGATTAAGCAACTGAACGGCCAACGGTGAACGGTACAGTTCTCTTGTGACCTGCTTGCTAACGAGGTGTCCCTCGGCTTGTGTGCTATTTGTTTTGTGTGCTCACTAAACAAGATAAGCATGCAACCGGAACATATTATATATATTGTATTGTTGTGTGATGTTTGGAAAACTAACACAACATACCGTGAGAACTTACTAACCAATGCTTAGTAAGGAATTGAGTGAGACTAAGGAACGCCCCCTAATGAGGGACGATATGAACCGAAAGAGGTTAACCAACAAACGGGTCTTGAGATAACTACTAACTGGAACTTGAGTGAGGAAACCCGGGACCGATCTCCGGTCATGCATGCTAAGGAAAGGGGGCCGGTATCTATAGCAGATTCGACTTCCGATTAAGGACTAGTCCTCGGACTAGTAGCCTTGGGTCGGTTGACCGGCTCGGCTACATTGGACATCCAGTCCAAGGTAGGTGGCTTTAAGATGGCGTGGGGGGATCAAGCCTACATCCCCAACAATTTAAGAATGTTGTTTATTGCCGGTAAGTGTCCTGCTGCTGGCTAGGGTTAACCAAGCCCTACAAAAATAAACATCGAATTAAGGGCTAACCTGTTCCCAATGAGAGAACGGTTGGCATACATAAGGTAAGGTTAAGATAAGTTGCAACCATTCCTTATTAAGGATGGTTTGTATTATTAAGGCTAAGATAAGCTACATCCACTCCTTATTAAAGGGGTGGGTTTCTAAGATTAAGATAAGATTAAGATTGAGGTGAGATAAGGATGGTCTAAGATTAAGAGGATATATAACTTAAGGAGTTAAACAATTAACTCTCTAATTAAGGGAACGCATTTAAGCCGTTCATTGTGTGTGTGAACCTTGATTGTTCATATATGGATTGTTGTTTACAGCATTTACTATTATGTTGTGCATTTAATCAACCTCCATGCTATCGACAATTAGTCGTCGTAGCCACGTTAGCTTGGGGGCCATGAGGGGATCGTACCAGCATTCGTGCTGACCCCCTTTGGGGGCTGTTTTTACTACACAGGTACATCAGGAAGCGGTCGTCGCAAGCGTAAGAAGAGGATACAGCTGTTAAGGGTTTAGTGTGGCCTACGAGTTGTGCATGTACACTCGTATGGCAATCTGAGTTAGTAAGATGTATAGGATGTGAGGGGGTTGTAAGAAGGTTATGTAAATGGTTAAGGTTGTTAGACTAATGTTCGGTATATTCTATAGTCAGACCGTGGCAAGGTCCTGGATTGTAAAGAATTCCGCTGTGACATGTTTATATATACTGTTAAGTTGCGAGACCACATTTGGATTGAGTTGGGGTGTTACATGAACATTAGTTTTAAGAAATGTTTGCTAATGAGCAAGATGCAAGGTGAACGAACACATTTCTTTTATTATCATTTTTGTGATTACAAACTGAAAGAGTCGAAAAAACTGAAATTTTCAAATCTAAACTTCATTAAAAGAGAAATGTGATAAACTTCCCACACAATTGAAATGAGTAAACAAAACACTGCTAGACTTTTGCCTACTCAACAAACTAGAGTCCTTGCTCGATAAGGTCTTCGATCTTGTGCTTCAATGCTCTGCAGTCGTCAGTACTGTGTCCTGGTAGTTGATGAAACTGGCAGAACTGATGGAGATGTTCCCCGGCTTGGGTGATCCCAGGACTAGGTGTGAGAGGCTGTAGTAAGTCTAGCTCTTGTAGCTTCACGAGTGCTTGACTGAGAGGCCGGCCAATGTCGGTAAACTGTCTCGGTGCAGAGAACCTCTTGGATCGGGGTGAGGCCTTGACGCTCTGTTTTGCAGCACCGGGTTTTTGTATGGTGCTCACTCGGTACGAAACTTGAGCTACTCTAGGCGGTCCTGACTTAAAGGTCTCGATACTCACACCCTGGGCTTTGGGTTGTCCCAGCTTCAGCTCGCCTTTGTGAATCTTTTCTTCCATGACCCTTACCTGTCCCATCAGCATGTCGAAATTAGGGAAGTATGTGCAACTCAGCTCGTTGTTGTATTGTCTCTGCATATTGTCCACAATCATTCGAATTTGTTCTTGCTCATCCATTTTGTAGGCATAGCAGCGGCTTTCATCCTCCACCGTTTGATGAAGTAGGACATTGATTCACTGTTTCCCTGCCGGGTACTGGCAAGGTCGGACCTGGTGACTTCAAGATTCTTAGCATACTCAAAATGGTGCAGGAAAACCTCGCAAACCTCTTCATAGGTTTTGATGTTCATCCTCTGAGTCAAGTACCAATGTTGAGGTATTTCATCGAGATAACGGGCGAAAACCTTGGCCTTCTGCATGTCATTCAACCTGAGGATGGACATTTCCCTATCGAACATCGCCAGATGGACCTGTAGGTCTGAGGAACCCTTGTATAGAGCAAGTGTGGGTAGCTTCAACTTTAGAGGGAGATTAACCTCGGGGTACGATTCCATAGAAGAGTAATTGAAACCAGCTGGCTTGCTAGCTTTTTCCATGCGCTCAATCCTTTTCAGAGCCTTCCTTAATTCTGCAGTTAGTTGGCGGTCCGGGATGACTTGCCCTACAAATCTTTGTGCATCCTGGGCCTCAACAGAGTTAACTTCGATGTAGTCACGCTCGTTCCCAGAGTCAGCAATCTTTCCTGAAACGTTTTCCCGATGACCAACCTCAAGGGAACTGATTTTGCTTTCCAGCTCTTCGATGATGGTGACATACTTAGCCTCCATGTCATTAGTGGTGGACCTATGTTTCTGTTCCATGGCATCAAAGGCAGCCATGTACCTTTGCTCTAAGGCTGCAAACTGGGCCTCCATGCTGACTGGATTTCCTCCTTCTACCATACTTGGGATTCGGGCTTATCTTTTGGAAAACAAAAGTGGATTGAGCTAAAATTCTGGACCGTGAAGAAGTTTTAGGTAAAAACTTGTTTGGGCTGCAAGAAAAGCATATGAGCTGGAATGTTTCGAAGATTGTGGGTAGGCACTGAGACCCGACATGGGCCGGAATGATTCATGAGCTGTGAACTAGTGCCTAGGCTGAAATTTTTGAAGAGCGTGATTCTTGAGCCGGAATGTTCTGAGAATTGGGCGCTTGGGCCAGAATGTGTTTGGGCTAGAAGTAAAGCGCCTGGGCCGAAGTGATTTCTAAACCATGTTCTGGATGTGAATTGGAATTTGGGCCGAGTGATTATGATTGGGCCTGAAGATGATACCCATGTCTAGGATCGTGGGTCAAAACCTGAGTGAAAAAGTCTTCCTGGACTAGAATGGGCCTCGAAAAAGAAAGGCCTGATGGATTTTTATGGATCGCTTTAGGTGGATTTTTTTTTCATGGGCCTGGAACTAAATTGGTAATTCAAATTGGGCCGAAAGAGAGAAATCACCTAAGTCTAAACTTTTGGGCCGAAGCCCAAATGTTTCACATATCAAACCAAACAGAGCCTCTGGGCCGCGAACAATAAAGCCATAAATTCAGGTTGGGCTGAGTTGATGTAGGAAAAGTTCCTATCAATTCCTAGGCTAGGTAGTGGGCCGATCACACAAGCAGACAAGGCCCATACAAATTCCACATGTCCTCACTTGACACTTATCCAATTCGGGTGTGGATCGATCCGGAGAAGTGCTTGGGGCGTGGGCCCAGGTCACCACAAAGGAATAGGGCTTGCACGCTATTCTCTTTGGGCTTCCCTACTTTTTCACATCACCTGAAGGTGTGTGTCTACGGTCGGGTCTTTGACTGACCAAACAATGGGCTAGGTAAGGGCACTACCAGGAAAACGCTTGGGGCTAAAGCCCAGGTATTAAGGGGATGTGGTTAGATGACATCCTCCTCTTTTCCCCCGCTTATTCACATCACCTAAAAGGTGTGAGTCCCTGACAGGGGACCCTCAAACGGGTCCCGGGGTGGAATAGGTTTGCGTGGACCCTCGCTCTCATATGATGCAAAGGTACAGAAATTTAAATTGCGCACAAAAGTAAACAAACAAAGAATTAAAGCCATAAATAAACATTTTCGAGTTAAGCCCTCTTTCTTAAAATTAAACAAGTTAAAATTAAGAAGTTTGTCCCCAGCAGAGTCGCCAGTCTGTGAGCCTCGATTTTAAACCCTATCCTATGTGGATTAACTTGATTGGGATCTAATCGGGTTTTGGGTCCACTTATAGCCTAAGATTATTAACTATGTCATATAACAATAATTATCAAAACCTAAGCTAGCTCATTGGAACCTATTATGAGTCGCCACCTAATTTTAACCTAGATCAAATTAGGAAAGGAGAGTTCGGGTTCGGGGGCTTGATATTCGACTTAATTAGGGTTCAAATTACTTTCATTACCCTTCCTAGGTCGTTTTTCCTCTACTTGGTTCAATTACGGCTTTCTACAAAGTTGTTTTTAACCTAGGTGCGCGCTTCTGTTTTTTTTTATTTTTTAACGTTTTTTGACAGAAAATTAAAGTGGAAATTAAAATTACCTAAACTAGGGTTTCGGAGGCAGAATTAGGTCAAATTTTGTTTCCGTCCGTAGCCACGGACCTAATGTCCGAGACCACGGACCCCAGTTAACCTATATGAAAATAAAAGTTGAATTAAACAGAAAACAGAAAATTGTAAAGTCCGGGGCCACGGACAGGCTGTCCGTGGGCCCGGACATTATTAGAAAACCTAAATTTTTAAAATTTCAAAAATCCCGCCGCCGTCCGTGGGCGTCCGGGCTTACGGACAGGGAGTCCGGGACCCCGGACATGACGTCCGTGGTGCGGACCGCCCTCGGACGGCGGCGTTGAGGTTGTTCCCGAGTGTGTTTTTGGCTCAAATTTTATGGGTGTGTAGCCTGAAAGATCGATGCACAAGACGTTAGTGATTGAATGTTTTCAATTTGAATTCGAATTAAGCACGAAACTTGGTAAACAAGTTATTGGACAGAAGCTTAAACAAACAGCAATACAGAAGCGTACGAAGGTTAGTTTGAACCCAAATTTGAGGCAAGACAGATAATACCGTAGAGAGAATTAGGGAAGGGGAGTTTTCTACCTGTTTACCTTCGGATTCACACGATTCTTCACACCGGGATTCGTCGAGTGCTCCGTTGATGGCAGACCCGAAAGGTTTTCGAACCAAGCTTCTGGTTGTTGGTTGTTCTTGCTGTTCTTCACGTTTTGGAGGGTTTGGTTGATGTTTGATGATTGTTGATGTGTTGGGAGTTGAAAAATGTTTAGATGGTGATTTCGGGGGATTTTCGATGTGATTTTGGTGCTTGGATGTGTAAAAACGTGGAGAGAGAGAGACGGCTGCCTTCTTTGAGAGTCTAGGGTTCTTGAGGTTCTCATCTGATCATGGGATAAGGTCCTTATATAGGCCTCCTTAAAGATAGAAAAATCCGGTAAAAACCGAGATTTACCGATTTAGCTCAGGGCTTCCAACGGAATTTGATTATGAAATTTCACACATGGGTAAAGGATGATATTTCTGATTTTTCTAAAGTGGAATCGAAGTTTTTGGATATTGGAATATTTTTAAATTCAATTTCTCGTCAGATTCAATCAGAAATTGCTAGAAAATTATTGGAAATTCGAAAAATCAAAATTCCAACGCCGTTATGCTTCAGATGTCATCCTCTGTCATGGGTTAAAATTTTAAAGCATTTTAAATTGATTTGACCCTTATTTGGAGGAGAGAGAAAGCCTATAGGGGGCTTAGGAACCTTGAAAAATTACGAAAATGCCCCTGGAGATGACAAAGCTGTCCCTAGTACTCTGAAATGTGCGGATCGAACTGGGAACCCTCGCTACTAGCCTATTAGTAGAGACTCTCTTCCGGGGGGGTTGAAATTTGGGGTATAACAATACCCTCTATCTATCTAAATCAAAATCTGTTACAACATGTTTTTCCACCTAGTTTTTAATTCACTAAGTGTTTTAATCCTACATAAATTTTGACATAACCTCCCCTATAATTTTATACTCTCACCACATTGTTTACACTCACATTATGATCTATACCACCTGTTTTATACACCATGTCAATATACAAACTCTCATACACAATTACCACTCTAAACAACATTAAATTCCTGCACTCAAACATCTCAATCCCAATCTGTTTTGTAACAGTTTTTAAAATGTCTTTTAAGGGTTTAAAATATTTATATCCTCTTATACACTACTCTACTACACAATACCATTTTCATCACTAAATCCAAACTTCTAAAAATCTGTTACATACATATACATACAAGGCTACACAAATGAGTATCCTTACCTTGTTTTTCTTCTAGTTTTTCCTTTCTCCTTCTTTCTTGCTTCTTCTTTCTCTCTCTACCGGTTTTGGTACTTCAACAAATCTAATATTATTACCCCTACATACACACACATTCAATACTAACACTAACCCTAACATTATTTAAACTTAATGTAAGTTCTAGGGTTTAGAATTCCCATTACCTTGCAAGGCTGTAAGTAAAGCATGGAATGGCTCAAAAACAATCTTTCTAACTCTCCAAGGAAGTCAAAATCGGCTAGCATAAAGAAGCAAGCAAGGGTTTAACTTCAAATTTCGTTTTGCCCTTAAGAGCTAGAAAAAGATGGAGTTTCAAGAAGATTTTTACCTTAAAAGAACAAGGAGAAGAAGGTGGTGCTAATGGTAGTCTTGAAGCTCCAAATTGGGCATACCCATAAAAACGAAAGTGTTGGTTTTCGAATTTTGGAAGGATGAAAATGTAGCTCTTGATGAGAGGATTCCAATGGTATACTTTTTATAATTTTTGGAAGAGGTTTGAGGGAGTTTCGAGAGGAGAGAAGTGGGTGTTTTTGTGTTTTGCTCATTCTTCCATGGCTGCTGGTTGAGGGAGGAAGAAAGGAAATTCAGAGAGTGAGGGGGTGAGGTTTTACGTGAGTGAAGAAAATGTGAGGGGATAGGAGAGAGAATAGGTGAGTGGGGTAGTATAGTAGTTACTTTTTGCTTTTTATTGTTTTTGTCTTTAGTTAATAAGAGGAGAGTCTGAGGGAGTGTGAGGGGAGGGTCCCAATCGGACAACACACAACCCTTATGGGTTTTTAAAATTCTATTCACAATATTGGACACACTAGTTTGGGTTATTTATGTTTTTACCCCACAACTTCCCGTTTTTGACAGTTTTTACTAATCTCTCGTTTTATTGATTTTATTGGTTCTAAAGCTTCACTAATGTTTATTAATGATTATTTAGTTGACCAAAATTGTTACGAGTCTATTTGACCCGCTTAAAGACACGTTTTCCCGGTTACCTCGAAAGACGCGCTTTAAGGTTCGTTAATGATTTTAATCCGTTTTAAGGATCCATTTTCTTCGGGATTTGTTCCCTCATGATTATTTATACTTAATTAAGCCTCTAAATTATTTATTAGCCTAATTAATCACTATTTTTAATTACGGGGTATTTCAGCCACTATTACTGCAAGTGGTGCAACGGAGACCACCCCGACAAGGACTGCAAGGGAGAAGATGTGCAGTGTTGCTACAGGAAGAAAATGGGGCACCGTGACTTCGAGTGCTACCAGAACCCAACGGCAGAAACTACATGTAACACCCCTCACAAATAACACGTAATAGTCACTCACGTTAGCAGAAAAATAAAACGTCTTACCGCGGATGAATAAACAACAACATTAAAACTCACTCGGGTGTCACCTGCCATTACTCGCCCATGCGAGTAACGAAGCAGAAACTAAATACAACACTAAAACAACAACATTACTAAACCGCTGTGATAACGAGATATCCCCTATACATCATACTAATTCCACATCCATAACATTCGACAAGTGAGCATCTACCCAAATCCCACATGGATACAACCGTCCCGTCATACACCCACAGACTGAAATCGTTATACAAATAAATTTCTTACACAATAATTAAAGTAACCCTAGCTACCCTGTTCCTGCACTTCGGCTTCAACGAAGAGGAACAACCTGCTCAATAAGTGTAGTCTCAGCGCTAGACGCTGAGTATGCCGGGCCTGGACCCTATTGGTCACTTGTCATTTTTAACCATCTTGATATTAGATTGATTTCATGCTGTACCATTTTACAGACATAGTAAATATTGTAACAACATACATGATTATATAACCATCCATTCAATCCAAACAGTCATTTATAATAGCATTTATAATAGCACAGTCACACATCATACAATACAATAACATTGATAACTCATACGTCGTATGTTAACATCATCACGTATTACAACACTCGGCCCCCCGGGCCCTCACATATCATTTGATTTGGTTAGCACTACCGGGCGTCAATTAGGACAACCCGAAATATACTCACTTGGACAGTAGTCCCACGTACACACAAGGTGCTCACTACTCTGATCATCCGAAGACTCTGGGACTGTTTCACTTTGCCTTTGTAAAGGCATCCATTTAGGTGGCCAAGGGCCTGGTGCGAACGGTAGCACACTCCGCCTAACGATCTATCTAGGTTCGTTCAGGATTAACTAGGGTAAACCCGATACGGGATAACCCAAGATATCTCTACGCGCGACCAGCAGCCAATGATTGTCTGGATTAAGGTACATCATCACATTCATTCACACTCCACTATTAACTTCATTAGTTAGGTAGTCAGTTACAGTTTTAATTATGGAGAACATCACTTATTTTGTTGGCTGCCCTGTGGGTCTTACGCATGCCTAGAATGATTCTAGGTAGTATTTATGTTCGAGTCGAAGCTCTAGGGACCGACAATGTCATGTCCCGTTCCTAAGTGTTTTACTTAGGTTATAACTACATACTTGTAATACTTAGCGTATTAGGTCAGGCAACGGTAATTCCAATCACACGTCTCGTATATGTTGTTTTAAATAAGTCGATCTATAGTCGACGTAGTATTAGTCCCGTAGGACGTTCGTGCATAAATAAATATTGCAGTAAACACAGATATCCATCACACCCAAAATCACATACATACATCCACACAAGTTATTTATCAAACAAATCCGAGCCCAAGGAATTCCTCAGGACAACCCGGATCAAACCCCTTTACATACCGTACACCGTGTCAAGGTTGTGCAGTGTAGACCGCTAAGGCTATCGAGCGCGCACGTCTGAAGGGCGATCTAGAAATACAAGGAACGCTAAGTGTCAATCCACATGACAGTATGATTCGGTATTTCTGAATAACGTCTGTAATCCCGGTACTACGCCCCCGGATTTTCAACTGTTACTAGTTAAAGTATAGTTATCTTAAAAATTCCTTACTCGTAGTAAGTATTAGAACTCGGTTTAACAAAGATGTCGGTTTTTATTCGAACGTCGTGGATAACGCTTTCAAACTTAGGAATTACAGTTTCCATCCATAGTACTAAATAAGCGTTATGCCTAATGCAAAATCGTTCGTTCGTATAATTAATCCAACTGTTATATCGCATGCATAGGTATATGTTATACCCTATAGTCGCATGCATGGTTACATTTTATAACCTATAGTTGTATGCATTCCATGCAACGTTAGTTTAAATTACATAGTATATTACTATTCTTTAATATACCTTATATTATACAACTTCCCAATTATGTAACAAATTGTATTTATTTAAAACCTTATGACTTTATCATATATAATTATACTAACAAGTTAATATTCATTATTTATTATTATATAGTTTGTAAACCATAATATATATGTGCATGTTATTTGCCAGCACACACTATATATATATATATATATATATATATACTCATTAATTTCTAATGAAATACGGAACTTTATATTATGTACATATTATTCCTCATTCAAGGTTTATTTAACCATTCCAAAAATCATATTAACCATAGTATTTATGTCATTGTATACTATAGTTTATATCCTCTCTTTTTTTATTCATATGTATACATGTGCATGCGCTAGTAAGATAGTTTTAAGAAACTATACTTTTAACCACACAATATTATCTAGTGATACACTTATATCATGTTATCATATAGTGTGGTATTTTATATGTCATTAACTTATAACATATAGTTTTAGTACTTATATTTGTGTACCGAAAATGACATATATTTATAATACACTTATACTTCTTTACTTACATAATTCTCATTTATTACAATATAGTCACATAACTTATACCATGTTATAAATACCTTATTTTATATCATCAAAACATTGTGATAGGATATAAACTTATAGTTTTGTAATATTTCCTCTTAATTGCCGAATAGGCTTATATTTAATATTTCATCTCCTTCCAAACCCCACACTTTATTATTATTACAATTTCACCACAATTTTTATATCATACTTAACTTACCATATATTATAGCATTTGAATCATATAGTATGTATACTATATAGTTTCAATATTTCCGAAAAATACAAACAAACCCTTAGGTTCTGTTTTTTTTGTTCTAACCCTTAACTTCCCATATTTATACTTTTACCACAATCTTATAATATTTTTACATATCATATGTTATATCACTCCAAACATTATATTATTTATAACATATAGTCTTTATAAGTTATTTCCTTAATATTACCGAACAACCCACAGCTGTTTGGTATATTTCTTTTCTAGCCACTATCTTTTCCTTATTTACAAAATCACACATATATTGTAACAAGTTATACGTATAGGTTATATTATATGGTTTTAATATTTATTATCCATATAACCCATAGTCTTTATGTTACTATATTCCAAGCAGCTCCCTTCTGTTTTGAAATCCTCTTTCTGCCCACATTTTTTTTCCTTATTTACATTTTGACTCCAATTTATATTATATACTTCCATATGTCACAAAAACCATGTATTATACTCTTTTATCAATATACCTACTTATATATCTCCAACAATTCCCAAATTTTATACTTAGGATATAAATCACTATATTAACCAAACCAACCCATTATTTTCGGTATTTACACTCTACACCCCTAAATTTCATAAACTTGACATTTAATCTCTAATGTTACCTTAAGTTCCTAAATTAATTATTTATGTTATACATTTTGGTCAAGGCTTTTATTTTGGTCAATGTTGACCCAATATGCACTAGTTTGACCATAGATTTATGTATTTGCGGTTAGACCACATTTTCTCAAAAATTACAATTTGACCCCCAAATTTTATAAAACATAATAACATTCATAAGATAACTATTTTAACATATAATTTTCGGTTTTATTTATTTTCAGCCTCTAAAATTTAATTAAATTGCAAATCAACCCCAAACTATTTCGGTAATATTTATTTTTGTTCTAAATTCATTTTAAATCCATTTTTAACTTAATATAGCAATTAAATTGAATGGCCTAAAATGCTTGGCCTTGTTACATTAATTAACATTGGATAAAATTGCACATAAATGTTATAAAAAACTATATTGATTACGGTTTATCATATGGTTTTCTTAAATGTTTCCTAAAATCATTGAATTAATTCCTATGACATTATATGTCATCTAAACTTTATATTATCAACTAAAAATGACATAAAACATTATTATTCATAGTTTAGTCATTTAAGACCATTTTTGGTCTCGGTTTTACTTTCCTTGCCCCCATATATTTTATAAATTATGTTTTTGACCCCCCTAAATTATTTCCTTGACCTTATAGGTCATTAATATACCAAACTAACCACCCAAAAATGTCATCAAATGTTTTAACACATATTTGAGTCCTACATTCCCATAAAACCCACGGCTGTTACATATATGTAACACAATGTCATAAACCATATAATAAAGGTGTTAAATACACTTACATTGTTTTTAAGCAAATCCAATCAGCCTAGGCTTCACATGTGCTCACGGCTGATGTATAAAATTCTCAAATCAGTTTCCACATGAACCAATACATTAGCTTAGTTATATACTTCATTAAGGTAACAATACTCACTTTGGTATATATATTTTTTTTGACTTGTTTCCTTACGGTTGTGCAGGTTAGTCCCAAAGGATTTTCCAGCAGCATTTCATGCCAAGAAAAGAGTATAAGTTAGCCATGTAAGCAAGGTTATTATCGGTTGTTTTCAGCTAGGAAAATACAAGGCATTTACCTTGGTTTGAAGCTGGTTATCAAGGCTATACACGCCTGTTTTCAGTGAGCAAAAGCATATGTTACTACCGCTTATATCCACATATATTTTACCGGTAAGACAAAGGGAAACAAGGCATGGTTTTAAGCTAGAAGAGCACATGATGTTTACCTTACTATGGAG